>PVIR01029604.1:0-20978 GCA_004026965.1 Petromus typicus | reverse complement strand
TGAGGAACAGCTGGTAAAGATTTTTTCCCCACATTGTTGGTTGCCTGTTTGCACTGTTGGTGGTTTCCTTTGCTGTGCAGAAGCTTTTTAAAAGAATGAGGTCCCATTTGTTGATTTCCTTAGCCATTTCCTGTGCTATAGAAGTTTTGTTCATGAAGCCTTTCCCTAAGCCAATGTCTTCAAGAGTTTTACCTAACCTCTTTTGCAGTAGGTTTAGAGTGTTTCATTTTAAGATTTCTTTGAAATAATTAAACATTAATTTTATCATTTAACTAGGATAACTGCCTAAATCACAAAGAAAGAAAGGATAATATCATTTAAATTATAGAGCCGGGTATGGTGATACATGCCTGTAATCTCAGCACTTGGGAGGCTGAAGAAAGAGGGTCACTGAGGGTTTGAGGCTAGTTTCAACTACATAGTGAGTTCAAGGTCAGCCCAAGCTGCATGGTGAGACCCTGTCTCAAAAAAACAAAAATAGGTAAATAAACTATAGGGATATTCTTTTGTCCACAAAGCCACAAATAATTATCATAAGTATTATATATAAATTTTATTACTTTTGAGACTACAATATTGTTTCAGAACCTTCCAGTGTGAAATCAAATACTCTGTGGATTACTGAAATAGTTTCAGCAGTTGTTGATTTCTCACATTCTTTCTGTAATTAAACATGAACTCTGAACTTTAAATGACCATGAATTCTCTCCTCTGTCTTCTCCTGCTTCTTCCCCCTCCACCTTTATACACACACACACACACACACACACACACACACACACACACACACACACACACATTCTCTTCTTTAGTTTGACTTGGAACATTATGGTCACCACTCAGAAGCTATAGTACACCTTGGCAGAACTTTGGAGATTCATGTGTGTAGTAATACTGTGGCATGCAACCCATCTAGTTCCTTGGCTGCCAGAAGTACCAACTGCTGACAATTCCCCTTTGTTATTTATTCAGTGACATCACTCAGGTTTATGTTCTGCCCTTAAACGCTCTGTCTTCACTAGCTGATGTCATAAGCAAAAACCTACAAGAAACACAAAAAAAGTCCTAATAGGGAAATTAATAGTGGTGACATCCCAAGTTAGATAAACAGAAAGCACAAATAAATAAAACCTAGGGGTGCACTTCAAAGCCTTAGAAAAGAAAGTATAATAAAAAACCCCACAACACTAGTATGAAGAAAGAAATTATAAAGATCAGTACAGAAATTATGATATTGAAACTAAAAAATAAAAAGAATCAATGAAGGGAAGATTTGTTTCTTTCAGTAATTAAACAAAATAGAAAAAAACAGACATTCATAACAATATAAGAAAAGAAATAACATTCATATATTTAGAAATAAAAACTTTGAAATCACAACTTATTCTGCCTAAATCCAGATTACTGGGAGCTACTTTGACAAGAACCAGCACTCTAATAAAATGAGAAATTCAGAAGAAATGGATAAATTTCTGCATACATGAAACTACCAAAACTGAACCAAGAAGATATAATAATACTTAATAACACATTATTGGTCAGTGAAATTGAAGAAGTAATAAAAAAAAAAAACAACTGCTCAAGAAACATTGGCAGGACCAATTAGGCAAGAAAAATAAGCAACAAACATGTAGATAAGAAAGGTAGAAGTTATTGTCTTTCCTTAGCTGAGTGGCACATGTGAATAATTCTAGAACCTAGGTGGTTGAGACGGGAAGATCACCAAGAGGTAGAGGGCAGCCTGACCTATGTAGTGAGCCCAAGGCTGTCTACACTACCTAGTGCAAACTGTCTCAAGAAACAAAAATGGTATCATTACTTACAGATGACATGATCCTCTACATAGAAGACAAGAAAAAATATCCATCAAAAGACTTCTAAAATTAATAATCAAATTCTCTAACATAGGAGGATACAAAGTCAACACTCAACAATCAGGTGTGTTCCTGTACACCAAGAGCAAACTCATGGCGAGAAATTTGGGAAACGTCCCCTTTCACCACAGCATCAGCAAAAGTGATATGCACAGGAATTAACCGAACAAAGAAATAATTCTACAATGAAAAATAAAGTATTCTGAAAAAAAGATCTAAAGGAAACTGAAAAATGAAAAGCTGTCCCCTGTTCTTGGATAAATAGAGCCAATAGAGTCAAAATCCCCATACATTCAAAACTGTTATGCAGATTTAAGGCAATTCCAATTAAATGACCAACAGCATTCCTTAGAGAATTATAGAAACTACCTCTAAAATTCATGTGGAATCAGAAGAGACCTAAAATAACAAAAGCGATTCTGGGTAAGAAAGGCAAGGCCAGGCCAGTAATGTAATTCACTGGCATAGCACCTGATTGGCAAGTGCGAAGTCCTGAGTTCAACCCCCAGTACCAAAAGAAAATGAGAAGAAGAAAGAAAAGAAAGAAAGAAAGGGAGAGAGAGAAAATAAAAAATAGAAAGCAAAGAAAGAGTGAGGGGGAGAGAGAAAGGCAGGGACATCACAGTCCTAGACTTCAAGTTATCTTACAAAGCTACCAAGAGAACATATTAGAAAAAATAAAATAAAACAAAAACAGACTTTTGGATCCATGGAACAGAAGATTCAGAAACAACGCCAGACATGCTCTGCTCCCTTATCTCTGACAAAGGAGCCGAACAGCTTCACTGGGGGAAAGATACCACTTTAACAAATGATGTTGGAAAGCTGGCTGCCTACACACTAAAGACTGAACCCGGACTCTTCTCTTACCATGTACTGAATTGAAATGAAAATGAATCAAAGTATTAGAACAGAAATAGTCTGCTGGAAGACAAAAACGGTAAAAGTCTTGAAGGCATCCACAGAGGCAAAGACCTTCAGAACAGAGCCACACTTGCACAGCAATAGTACTGAGAATGAGCATATGGATTAATGTAAAATTTAAAACCTTTTGTATAGCAAAGGAAACAACCAACAGAGTGAAGAGACAACCTAGAGAGTATGAAAATATTTTGCCAACTATGTCTTAGACAAAGGATTAATACGTAAAACATAAAAAATTTTAAAAATCAGACTCCTCAAATTTAAAAATGCAATAAAGGATAACTATATGAAATGAATAAATACTTCTCCAAAATTATGAAGTATAAACAACCAACAGCCAATAAATACATGAAAAAGTGTTCAACATCACTGGCCATTGAAGAAATGCAAATGAAAACAGCACACAGATTCCATCTCACCCCAGAAACAGTGGCTACCACCAAGAAATCAACCTATAGCAAATGCTGATGAGGTCACAAGGAGAAAGGAATCTTTCTCCTCTGTTGGTGGGATTGTAAATGGAGGCAACCACTATGAAAATCAATAGGGAATCTCCTCAAAAAACTAAAAGTAGAAATTTAATTTGATCCAGCTGTTGTCCTTATATGTATCTTTCCAAAAGAGTGAAATATAACATACTCATATTTATAGAAGCACAATTCATAATAGCTGAAATTTGGAAACAGCCTATATACCTATCATAGATGAATGGTTAAAAAAATGTAGCATTTATATTAAAAGAATTATTACTTTAGCAGAAAGAAGGATAAACTTGACTCATTTATAAGAAAATAGATGTACCTTAAGATCACAATATTAAATGAAATACACCAGAAACATGTTAATTACTGTATGGTTTCTCTTCTATGAGAAACTCAATATATAAATAAAGTGTAAAATAAAAGACAGACAATAGAAAGAAAAACAGTTGTGATAGTCCACCTTGGACAATATATCTAAAAGTGTACCTTGTGGTACACGTTTGTAATCTCCATATTCAGGTGACAGAAGCAGGAGGATCACCATTAGTTCAAGGCCAGCCTGAGCTACATAGTGAGATGCTGTCTCAAATAAATAAATAAGTAATAAATAAACTGGGTACTTTAATTGTCTTAAATGTTTTATATATTTTTGACCTATTAGTCTGATTGTTAATCTGCATCTATGATAATTAATTTTATAAATACGTAAAAATAAATGAATGAATCTGATGCTGACCGTAAACAGTGTACAGGGGGTTTGGGGGAAGCACTGAGCTGCCATGTACATGTAGCGGTTTTCCACAATCATTACATACTCCAAACTTCCACCAATACAATTTTTAAGAAGATGAAGTCAGGATCCCTCCCTCTGTTCAGTCCCTCTCCAAAAGGCCATGCCAGCTCAGAGTGCCCTGCAGCATTGCAGTACGCCTGGGTCTGCTGGACCCTTTGTACACTGTGCTACACTTGACATGTTTCCACTGGTCCTGCTTCCTATATGTGTCAGACTTTAACAAAGTTCCCATCGGCGCATCTAAGTCTCAGGCTCTTTCCTGAAAAGCTCTAGCTACAGGTCTACATTTCTAAAATATCTTTAGAAAGAACATAATGTATATTTTGCCCCCTATATATCATGTTTTTAAAAGACGCTTTATACTAAGTGACAAGCAAATAACTTAACGTTTGCTGTTGTAAAGAAACCATTTATTTCTAAAGGCATTTGAAGAAGAAGCTGTATGGAGCCCCAAGAATGAGCTATAAATACCATAGTCACCCACATTCCTCACTGAATGTCACAAATGGATGCATTCTATTGCTAATGAAAAAGACAGGCATGGTTCGTGTCCATGTAGCTCTACTACCATGTATACAGCCAGATGGGCCATGACTCTTAGTTTCCAGACTCATTAAGGTCAATAAGGTTACAATTTGGGAAGAAAATACAGTAGAAAACCATGCTGCTACAGCAATGTGAGAGATTCATTAGGTGACATTCTAGCCCGAGTGTTCAGGTAATAATCTAAATCCAAATTGTCATAGCAGGTCACCAAAGCCATTATACAACTACAACAACTTATGTCAAGTTTTACTAGTTCATAAGTCAGTCCAAAGTACTAGTATTATTTATGTCAGTGCAGCTGAAGATGAAAGGGAAATTCAAATGGACCTATGCTATTCCTGTTTAGTATAAATTAACCTAAATTTTAAATTTTATCTGTATTTATACTTCATAATCATAACTCACTGTATAATGATTATGCCTCTTAAAAGGAAATACTTTGCTCTACTCACTCTAAGTTATTTAAACGAAAATGTATTTCATATCAATGGGCCACCATCCTATTCTGAGTAGCTACTTAGAAAAAGTAATAAGAATAGTGAGCTTTTATGGAACGCTGTCAGTGTGCCAGGCACACTGCCTGGCTCCTTCCATATTTGTGCTCTTTTCATTGTTAGCCCACTTTCACATTCATGAAGACTTAGGTTGCCTAGATGACTTGTTAGATTTACCGTAACTGGGAAGAGTTGGATTTTGTAAGAGATACTCTGGTTTCAGTTTTTTTTAATTTTGGGGATCAATTTGTATTTCATAATAAATTAAACAGAAGAGAAAGAAACCTAAGGGCAAACTTAGAATCCCCAAATATTGTACAATAAAGTTAAACAAAAATACTGTGGCTGCTGAGATATCTTTGGTTGAGGATAGATTCTATGAGAAGGTGACTTGATGGTGATCTTCAAAGAAGGGGTGAAGGGTGAAGGGAGGAGGATGAGGACCATACAAACCCACACTTCACACCAGTCATAGATGCATATCAATACATGGCGTGTAAGGAAATACAAGTAGTTTGGCTGGTATGGCTGGAATAAAGCCCTTGCTGCACTGCATTGTGGAATATCAGATTGGACTGCAGAAGCAGTCACGTTTGCAAAGGTCTTTCATGCCTTGTGGCCCTCTGTGAGTTTTTAAAGCCTGACTTGTGAAAGTGGTAATTTCCTCTACCTGAAACAGGGAAAAATTCTACAGCAGAAATTCAGATGTCATGTAGTGAGCATAATACATATTTACATATTCATTGTTAAATGAGTTATGCAACAGCCCCTGTCTCCTTTAAATCAAACACCAAGTGTTCCAGATTTTCAGAGTTTAATGTAGGGTGTTCATTAAAATGCAAGAAGGGCAGAGAGACCAAAGGGGAATCATGGAGAACACTGGTGTTATTAACACCATTAGCAGCTCCGAACTTTCAGGCTGGAAGAATGAAGAACTGAGGGCTGGGGATTTAGCTCAGTGGTTCCAGTATTTGCCTGACAAGTGCAAGATCTCAAGTTTGATTCTCGGTAGCCAGGTTCCACAATGTTGGATGTGGTGGCTCACATCTGTAATCCCTGCACTTGGGAGGAAGAGCCAGGAGGATTCCCATGAATTCAAGGCTTGAGTGGACTATATAGTGAGCTCAGGGCCAGCCTGAACTACAAAGCAAGACCCTGGCTCAAAAAAAAAAAAAAAAAGAATGAAAACTTGAGGCAGTTGTGATCATAGTTTGAAGTCTTGGCCAGAAGGAGCTAACTCCTCCCTACCCCTGGGGAACATCATGAGGATAGCCATGGGCTCCTCAAAGACCCTTCGCTAAGAGGGTGTTGGACCAATGAAGCTGCTGCACCATCAGTCTGAAGATTCTATGTGGAAAGAGGAGCAGAGACTCCAAAAGGACACTCAGACCTAGACCACAACTGAGTGGAGAGCTCTGTCCTACCTTTGCTGTAACTGCTGAAAGATCTTGGAATCTACTGCTGTATCTGCTGTAGAGACAGCCATGTCAGAGACCATGAAGCATCTAAGATAAGACTTCAGACACTGCATAAATACCAGTGCCTTTTATGGCAGAACCTAACAGGAAGTCAGTAGCAGTTTGGACCTTGCGCGTCCCTAACGGACCTACAAAGAAAGATGAGAAGGAAAACTAAGAAGAAATAGGAGAACTACCAATTAAGAGTAGAGCTTGTGTGGAAGGAGGCTGAGTTTCTTTTAGTTTTGGGAATCACACTTAGTAGTGGACATGTAAGACCACACACCCAGTGACTGCAGTACTAAGATAAAATAAATGCATGTTTTCACCCATTCTGTGAGCACGGCTAACAAATGCATTACTTGTGTGCTTCTGTTTCCACAGAAACATAAATGCCTGTTTGTAGAGTCAGTTTCTACCTGTCTCTGCCTTAGTCCCACTGAGCCACTCACAAATGAGGCACTGGATTCTCAATATCGGGATGCTAAGCAGGTACCTACCTCTCATATTAGTTTGTGGTGAGCATTGTCTGGCTAACAAAAAATGTGAGGTACAATTCATTTTCTGGAGATGATGAGACACACCTCATGATATCTGACTGGTCAAGAGCTGTGTCACATGTGAAAACATGCATAAGGAGTGGAAATCTGAAAACACCCGAGTAAACCAGAGGGAATGTGAGAATGTACATGAAATAAGAAAATGCCATTAGTGAAATCTCATCACCCAGGTCTTGACCATGCCACAAGCCTCAGAATGAAGTGAAAAAGGAAGATATGTATTTCTAACTATGCCCAAAAAAGCCAAGAAGACTTTACATTTTATTATTTTCTTTTGAAAGTAACAGGGAACTCATTTTCTTTTGATTTCACAATCTTACTGAGAATATCTGTTTCCTTCTTTTCTACAAACTCTTCTTACCTTCATATCATCTTATATTTTTCCTTTGAGGGAAGTTCTAACTATGTAACCCAGACTGGCCAGGAGCACATTTTGAAGCCCAGGCTGCTTCAAACTCACAGCGATCCTTCTGCCTCGGCCTCACAAGTGCTAGAATTACAGGTGTGCGCCATCCCCCCAGCTTCATTCCTGTACTGCAGGAGAGTATGGAATTCAGACAGTGTCACAGCTAATATTGCTTGGTACTTTTCTGGCATGATAACATTTTGCAGAAGTCCTCAGCCCTCCTAGTTGACTCTATTCATTCATTAATTTATGTAAAATACTCTATTTGGTCATTTTGAGCTATAAACTGTAATAGTTTAAGTGTGTTAGCAAATTTGACACTCTGATCATTAGACCTTTTTAAGTGAACTGAAGCTAATAGTTGAAAGAACTTAGCTGTGAAAACAAGATGGGATAGAAACAGGTGTAACTTTGGCCTCGTTCATCCATACCTCGTCACACTTTGTGACTTTTCTGACATTTTCAAGCACAGTAACTCGCTTTTATGGTACTTTCAGTTGTATCCGTAAGAAGCATGCCACTGCTGTGCTATGAAGACTGCAGGGCTTATCCTCCAAGAATCTGAAAGACCTTTTATAGGCCAGTAAGCTTCTTTCACTTTAAAGAAACATGTTCTTCATAGTTATGCAGATGCATGGATACATACATGTGTGGGCTTTCTACAAAGGGCAGCTATTGCCTGTGTTTTGTCAAATCATTTCACCACTACTCATTGCTCCCCATTCTCTTTGTCAACATCATCCTACCTTCCAGTTACTTCTTCATTCTGATGTTCGTATAATATATACATAGGTGTATGCCATTTTATTAATTTTATTGTGTTATACATATTTCAGACCTTGTTTACATGAGTATTTTATCACAGTCCTCAAAATCCTCAGCAATGACATCAATGTGTTGAAATGCATTATTGTTTTATTTTCCTAGAAACTACCAGACTGGGCTCCAAAACACTGTTATCAGTTGATGTTTCCCATCAACAAATGAATATGACATCCTTTCCAGCCTGAGGTGCTACATGGACATTAACCTCTACTTTGTACATGGGGATCATATGTCTCTTTGATATTTCAAGTTGCATTTCAGGATCCACTAGTGAATTCTGCCTTCTTTCACATTTCTTGCCATTGTTGTTTCATTTCTATGAATATAGTATAATGATGTACATTAGTCATTGCTGCTACTCTGCTGTCCTTTCCATTCATAAAATTTACAAAATAAACTTTTATCACATTTTAGAAACAACTTTTAAAACTAGGTGTATTACATTTAATATCTGCTTATTGTATTAATTATAAATTAATTGCAATATAGACTATATATGTTCTTATGACACAAAGTATATATTTTACATCTGTGAATATATGAGAATATTAATATTTTATTAATTGATTTTATTGGTACATTTTATATACACATCATGACTTCAATTGATATTGAAAATTTGTAGCAATATATGATATGCTTTTATTCTCATTTTCCCCTTTCCCTACCCACCCTACAACCCCCAACCCACACATGCATAAGCTATGTTTCCTTTTTTTACCATGACTTTTTCCCCATGTTATATACTCCTAGCCCCTTTACCATGAATATTTTCTATTCCATAGTATCTATCATATCTGTGAACACCACTAACTGTAGATGTCATTTATATCTTCAGTTTCCCATACCAGAGAAAAGATGCAGTATTTACACATCTCTAACCTATTTATTTCACTTACAAGTATGTCCTCAAGGTATGTCCATTTGAGTATAAATTACACAAACATCATTCCTTATGGCAGAGTAATATTCCATTTTATTTTTAAAAAACATTTCTTCTTTAACCAGTCTCCAGTTGATGGGCATTTGGGTTGTTTCCAAGATTTAGCGATCATAAACTGAGCTACTATGAACATGGGTGCACAAATGTTGCTGTGGTATTAATCATTAAATTATTTCCTCTATATACCTAGCAGGGGAATAGGAGGATAAAAAAGAATATCTAATCCTAATTTTCTGAAGAATATTCACACTGATCTCTATAGTGGTGGCACCAGTCTACATTCTTACCAACAGTGGGTGAGAAAGGTTCCTTTCTCCCCACAGACTTGCCAGCATTTGTTGCTGGTTAATTTCGAGACAGCAGCCTTTCTTTGTGGAGTGAGATGGAATCTCAGTGTTGTTTTCATCTGTATCTCTTGAATCAATAGTGATATTGAACATTTCTTCATATGCATCTTAGCTGCTTTTACTTCTTCCTCTGAAAAGTGTCTCTTCATTTCAGATGAATGTGAATTGGGTCTTTAAATTGGGAGTTAGGGGCTGAGATTTTTAAGCTCTTTGTGTATTCTAGATAGTGGTGCTTTCTCCAAGAAATTTCTGGCAAATATTTTCCCAAATTATTGCTTCTCTTTTCACTCTGCAAGTTGTTTTTCTTGCTGTACAGAAACTTTTTAATTGTTTTAATTTTAAAGCATTTCTTGATTTCTTCTTCAAGCTCTCATGCTATAGATGTTTTGTTCATAAAGTCTTTCACTAAGCCAACATCTCCAAGAGTTCTACCTAACCTGTTTTGTGAAGGATTAGTGTTTCTGCTTTAATATTTAAGTCTCCAATCCAGTTTAATTTTAGTTTTGTACGCAGTGAAAGAGATAGATCAGGCTTTAGTCTTTGACATGTTAAAGCCCAGTTTTTGCAGCACCATTTGTTAAAGAGGCTAACTTTCCTCCATTGAAGACTATTGACTCCTTTGTTAAAGATGGGGTGGCTTAGTATATCTGGAGCTGCTTCTGGATCTTCTAACCTATTCTGCTGATTCTTGGGTCTGTTACTTTCTCAATACCATGCTGTTTTTTTATCACACTGGCCATGTAGTACAGTTTCAAGCTGGAGATTATGAGACCCCCCCCCCCACCATGTCCTTGTTGCCTAGAATTGCTTTTGCTATTCTCAGTCTCTTGTGGTTTTAGATGAATTTTTGGATTATTTTCTCTAAATCTGTGAAATACACTTTTGGAATTTGAATTGGTATTGAAATGAATCTATACTATAGTTGTGAAAATATAGCCACTTTGACAGTATTATTTCTTCCTCTACAGTAACAGTGAATGTTTTTCCATTTTCCGAAATCCTTTTCAACCTCCTTTTTTAGAGTGCTGTAGTTTTCAGAGCAGAAGTCTTTCACTTCCTTTTTTAGACTTATTCCTAGATATTTCTTTTTCTAAAAAAATTGAAATCTTTATTGGTACATTACATATATACATCATGATTGCATTCAACAGTGAGAATTTGCACCAGTATATTACACAACTTATTTCTCATTTTTTCCCATAACCCTGCCTACCCTCCCACCCCCACCCCCCATATACATAAACTTTGTTTCCATCCTTTTTGTTATAATCTCATTATTTTCCCCCCTTCACTCCATTACGCTTTGAGTGTTTTCTATTTCACAATATATAACATACATCCTAGAACTCATTTATAGCTTTGTTTTCTCATACCAGAGAAAAGATATGATATTTACACATGTGTGACCTATTTATTTCACTTATAAGGATGTCCTCAAGGGAAATCTCTTTTTTTTTTTTTAGATTCTATTATGAAAGGGATTGACTCCCCAATTTCTCTCCCAGTGAGTCTGTTATTTGTGTATAAAAAGGCTATTGATTTTTGAGCACTAACTTTGTATCAGGCTATGTTATTAAATTTGATGATTAAGTCTAACCATCCTTTGGTTGAGTTTTTAGGATCTTCTATGTAGAGTATGATGTCATTAGCAAATAATGACAGTTTAACTTCTTTCCTTTCTATCCTCATTCCTGTTATTTTTTTTCTCTTGCATAATTGTTGTGGCTAATGTCTCCAGCACTATATTGAACAGGAGTGATGATAGTGGACATCTTTGTCTTGTTCCTGATCTTAGTGTGAAAGGTTTCAGTTTTTGACAATTTAGAATGATGCTGGGTGTTGGTTTCTCATAAATAGCTTTTATTAGGTTGAAATAAAATCCATCTATTCCAATTTTCTGTAGGGTTTTGATCATGGATGGGTGTTATATTTTGTCAAAAGATTTTTTTAATCTACTGAGATGACTATATTATTTTTGTCCTTGAGTCTATCTATGCAGTGTATTATATTGTAGATTTACAGATTTTAAGAATTAGTGGCATTACTTCTTTAAAAGTTTTGTAAAAATTAGCAGTAAAATCATCAGGACCAGGGCTTTTCTTCAATGGTAGATTTTTTTATTACATGCTCAATTACACAGATTGATATCGGGGTGTTTAACATTTTTATATCTTCTTCATTCAACTTGGAAGTTCATATGTATCTAGGAATCTATCAATTTCTTCTGAGTTTTTTATCTTATTGGAGTACAAATTTTCAAAGTAAGTGTTTACTATTCTCTGGATTTCTGCTGGATTTGTGGTGATTTCCCTCCTGCTGATTCCTAGTATCATGGATTTGAGCCTTTTCTTTCCTTTATTTGATAAGGTTAGCTAAGGGAACTCTTTGATTCATTGATTTGTTGTATCATTCTCATAGTATCCATTGCATTGGTTTCTGCTCTGATCTTTATAATCTCTTCCCTAGTAGGAGCTTTGGGTTTGTTTTGCTTCTTTTTCTAGTCGCTTGAGGTTCAGAATTAGATTGTTATTTGAGCTTGCTCTGTTGTCCTCATGTAGGCATCCACTGCTGTGAATTTCCCTTGTCCAGCTGCTTTCATTGTGTCCCATAAATTCCTGTATGTTGTACTGGGGTTATCATGTAATTAAAGAAAGTAATCTATTTTATAATTTTTCTGTGACTCATTGGTTGTTTAGCAGAGTGCGTTGTTCAATTTCCATGTGTTTGTGAGGATCTTGGAATTTCTTTTGCTATTCAACTCCAATTTCAAAGCACTATGATCTGACAGTATACAGGGGATATTTCAATTCCCTTAAATCCACTTAAACATGCTCTATGAACTAACATGTGGTCTATTTTGGAGAGTGACCCATGAGCATCTGGGAAGAATGTGTATTCTGACTTTGTGGAATGAAATACTATGTGGACATCTATCAAGGCCATTTGATCAAAAGTTTAGTTTAGCTTAAGCATTTCCTTATGATATTTTGTCCAGTCAGTCTTTCTATTTGTAACAGCAGGGTACTGAAGTCCACTACTACTATTGTATTAGTGTTTGTCTGGTTTATCCTATCCATTAATATTTGTTTTATAAAGTTGGGTACATTAGAATTTGGTGCATAAATATTTATAAATGTCATTTCTTTCTCTTGGATTGCACAAAAATGTGGTGTCCTTCTTGTCTCACTTAATCAGTTTGGGTTTGAGGTCTATATTATCTGCAAATAGGATAGGTATTCCTGCTTTTTTGCAGTTTCTTGTTGCAATGAGAATTGTTTTCCATTCTTTTACATTCTGTCTATGGTTTTCTTTCTGAATTAGCTGTGTTTCTTGTGTGCAGCAAATGGTAGGATCTTACTTTTTAATCCATTCTGCCAGTTTGTATCTTTTAATTGACGCGTTGAGGCCACTGCCATTAATGGTTATGACTGATATAGAGTGATTACATCTTGTCATGGTGTTTTCCTGTATCTGGCTCTTTTATTTTTTGCTTTTACCCTTTTCCATGCAGTTTCTTGTCTTGCCTAGTGCATTCACTCTGTTGAGCAACAGGGGTTTGTGACTTTCATTGTTTTTTTCCATGACATGCCTCAGAGTCTTTTGGAGTGCAGGCTTGCATTTGTGCAGTTTTTCAGGTGTTCTTTAGAGTGGAAGTATCTTATTTCCCATCAATTTTGAAAAATAGTTGTGCCAGATACATCAATGTCAGTTGGAGGTTATTTCTTATAATACTTGAATAACTTCACTCCAGATTCTCCTTGCATTGAGTGTTTGCTTTGAAAGTCTGCTGTGATCCTGATGGGCTTCCCATTGTATGTGTTTGTTTGTTTTTTTTTCTCTGCTTTCAGCATTTCATTTTTTGTTGGATATCTGGAACTTTAATAACTATATTTCTAGGAGTAGATTTTTTTAAAATATCATAGCCATTTGTAGTCCAATATACTTCATTTATCTATATGTCCAATTCTTTTCCTTTTCCTGTGAAATTTTCTATTATATTTGTGAACATTTTTATTTCTTTTGCCTTGTCTTGTTTTTATTTCTTTAATGATTCCAATCAGTCTTATGTTATTCTTCTTTCAGTCATCTGGGAGGTGTTGGCTTGATTTCTCTTAATCCCTTGCCCTTCCCCATAAATTATTCCTTTCCTATTCATTGGCTACAATCCTGTGGTCTAGATCTGAAAGAATATTAATTTTATGATAGTGAGTTTTATATGACAAACATACTATTTGTCCATCTCTTACTGCCTGCCCTTCAGTAAGAGTTTATGATCGTTATATTATTATACAAGTTTTATTTTGTGTCTTCTTTGTATCTTAAGCTCATTGCTTTGTTCCACTAGATACATTTTCCCCAGATGTGCATGTTACTGACAGGTGGCATATGTTTCATTCACTGACAATTTTACGTAACTTTTGGAGTTACTGTTACCAACACAATGAGACATGGAAGTGTTATTACTTAGTGGAAATTATGACAGCAATAAAAGACAGAACCTGGGTTTGAACTCAGAAATCTGGCTCTGGAGATGATAGGCTTAACTGTTTCACTCAGCCTAGTCAGAACAGAACACAGTGGAGCATACACAGCATGACAGATGCCATCACCACACCCCAAAGAGTTAAGCTGGTTCTCAAGCATGACCCAATTAGAGAAAGCAGAATTGCCTCAGTTCCAGTCTCACTGGTCATGACCCTTGAAACTGCTCACTCAGCATCGGAGCCATCAAGGATGGTGATGGTGTTCAGCCATGCATTTCTCTCTGAATCTGGGATGCAGGATGAAGGAGAAGCTGAGTTGGCTGAACGTTTTGACATGATCAATATTTTAGATAAGATGCTGCTCAGTACCACTGTCCTTGAGGGTTTTGTGTCATTGCTTTTGCACCAAAAATGTGTCTAATAAGACCCTTGAAGAATTTTTCTTAAAGGGAGGGTTTCTAAAGAACATGCAAGTGAAAAGGTAGTTCTAGATGATCATGGAGTAATGACTTTTCATTAATCTGTTACAGGTCATTCCCAAGCCTGTGTTTGTTTAACAGTAAATGGTCAGTGAGGGTCTGTCCTTCAGGAGGTATTTCAATTCCCAGAAGTGTTATATTATTAAAATATATTATTAGTTACTATATGTGAAAAAACTGAATTGCAATAAATTTCTATAATTTTTTTATATTTTATAATTTTTATAATTTTATAATTTTCTTCTTTAAATAAAGATGTTTTAGTGAAACTTAAAGTGTCATAGAAGACTTCTGTGAATTGTTTGCATAATACATGGCTAATTTTCATATATAAAAGACACTTTAAAAATACGAAGTTTTTCTTACTCTCCATAGGACAACTAATTGAAGGAAGTTCCCACCAGATCTGCCATCCACAGTGGTTACATCTACTCTATGTTTGTCTGTGTAAATGACATAAACATCTGGGGAAAATATGTGCAGATTTCCAAATAACCCCCAACATAACCCTCAAATGTATCTTCCTCAGAAGGTATATTTTGGAGGCATAATTAGACACTAACTATTATTGATTTAAATAGATTTCAAAAGACCTAATATTCACTACAAAATCCAATACTAAAGGAAATGACCTTCTCTGTTGTAAATCCAAAACTTGCTTACCTCCTTAATATCTAAGGTTGAGCTGAAGACTATTTACACTAATATATTCTGTCTCTTTTCTGGAAGAGTGAAGATAAAATTTACTAGCTTTGTGAACCAGCTGTTTCAGATGAAAACTATCACTTCAGATTCGAGAGCAAGAGCTAGAGATGACATGGCACTTCAATCGGTGACTATTGGGCCAGAATGTGTTGCTTTTAATAAACAAAGGTAATAGTACTAAGATGCCAGCAAAATGCCAGGCAGCATGAATTCTCCTCCACAGTAATGGTGACATATTTGTACATACTTCTTCACACTTTGCCAGGCCCTTCTGACTAGCAAAGGACTACTTGCCCATTGTCTGTGTGGGCAGGGACAGCCTGCATCCTACACAAGGGAATCAAAGTGGAGCCCAGCACTGCCACACAGGATGTCAGCCTGGACACGATGTGACGCACTCCTTAGCCGAGCTCTCCTCCTACAGTTGTATGCTATCAAATCGGACAACTGGACAACACAAGCATATCATCTTCAAGAAGCCTCAGAAAATTGGTGCCAAAGGTGGACTTTTACAAAATGTGTCTTTAAGGTGAAAATCATTTAAGTCATATTACAAAAATTAGAAGCGATTTACACAGTTACCAATACATTAGAAAATTCTCTGTGATTAACTAATTCTTCTTAAGTTCCTAAATGGTAGGGAAAGAAAGAAATCCTGTAACATCAGTAAGTAACTAAAAGAACACTTTATAATTAACTAATACACTGAGTAATTCCACCAAATTCCTCCAAACGTTGAGGAATGTGGTAAGTAGGCACAACATTCTTTGCTTCTTTTTGTGTAAATAGAACTGACCTCACCTGTTAAGACACAGTTCCAAACAAAGAAGTCTAACTGTAGGGAGGTAGGAGAACACAACAAAAGAAGAATGTTTATTGAGTAATTTTGAGCTTATGAATATAATTTTAAATTGAAGGTGGTCTCCTGTCATTCTTTCATACCTTCCTTATTTAAATATTTTAGCTATATTTTTAAGAACAGTAGCAATGGCTTCAATTCAGTTTTCTTTCCCAGGTACTACCCTAACTTATTTAATACTCCTAACAGACCTATAATTTCTATTACCATCATTTATCACCATGAAAGCTAAGAATGAAGAAGCTCACTTGTCCATGCTCACCAAACTACCAAGTGATAAAAACTACAGTGAACATTAAAGTTTATCTACATACATACATTATAGTAAATGATACATTCCAAAAACAATGGGGCATGTTCAAAGCAAGGAGCATTTTGAAGGGCATTAATAACACTGTGTCTTTTACTATAGCAACTGTTTTTTACTTGAACATTTAAGGTGTTTTCATCAACCCCACTAATCCAACATTTACAGTGATTTCTGTAAAGTAAAAATATTAGAGTGTGTCCTCATCTACCTTACTAGCTCGATTTGGCACCTGTGACTTCTGGCACAAAGTCAAAAAATGACTCTAAAAGGTAAGTATTTTCAGTTTGCTTAAAATATGGAGGTAGCCACATGGCACAAATAAAGACAAGATAGGGGACTTCCAGAACTGCTTCTGGAAAAGCAAGAATAGTAAGTGCTTGAAGTGAGGGGGAGAAAATGCAGGGGGTCAATGGCAGAATGACTTTTACTCTCTAATAATTTTTCAAGTTAAACATTCACCATGTATTTTGTTCACACTACATAGTTAATTGGAGATTTAGGGACAAATAATTTTTCTTTATGACTACTACATTGTAAAAGAAAAAAAAGAGTGTGTTATAATGTATGCTTTATATCTAAAGGAAAGCACTATGTTCAGTTATTAAGTTAGATGTGCTTTTCCTGCTCTTGCGGTCCTGCAGCTTGTTTTCCTTTGTGTCTCCTTCACAAGTCCCTCGTACTGCCTCTGCTACATGGTCGCCCTGGTGTGTGCCTCCCATAGCCAGACGTTTTTAATGGCAAAGGACTGGAGAAAGCCTTGCATTTTTGCAGAACTAGCACCACATCCAGTGCAGAAAAGAAGGTCAATATATATTTATGAAGTTACTGAGTAAATTATTCACCTTAAACTTGCAAGAGAATCAAAAAAATAAAAAAAATAAAAAGAATTTAGATGTGCTGTGAACATACACAAGTTCCCCACAATAAACCTAATCACTATGTTCTGCAAACATGTACTAATAAACACTGCACCAATTAAAAATTCTTAAATGTCTATTTTAATGGTGTTATCCATGATTCCAACTTATATCTTACATGGAGAACTCCAAGCTCTTTTTAAAAAATATTTTGACTCCATGTTCAATATTAGATAAGTAAAGCTATTAAAAGTTCAGATTTCCATTCCTTGACTTGGAATTCTAAAATCAAAGTTCCAGTGTTAAAACTGAAACATGCATAAATAACTAAACAGTTGGGTACATGGGCAAAGGAGAAAAAATAGAAATCTACAGACCAAAGACAGACAATTTCCTGTTTTAAAAACAACTAAGTAATTGTAGAATAAAATGCAAACAATAGTAATATTACTGAGGGGGAAAAAAACCTACATAGTCAGCTGAAACTGTACAGAAATGTATTTTAGGATTTAAAACTTTTTATATAATAAAGAACTGAAAACCTTAACCATGAATTAACCATGTAATTCAAGATGGTATGGATTTTAGACTTTATATATCAAAGTATTGATAAAGTGCTATTTAGAAAGTAGATAAAACATCATGTTACACTTAAGAACAGAATAATTAAAATACTAATTAAAATACTAAATTAAAATACTAAATTTGTAATTAAAATACTAAATTTGTAATTAAAGTATGTCAGACCAAAGCCAGAATTTATTATCTGACACAATAAATAAGATAGATCAATAATACAACTGTCCAAAAAGATAAAATGTACATTCACACTTTTAGCAAGGTGCGAGGGACTAGAACTCAAGGAGTTAAAAATTAGGAGCAGTGACCATCTATGATTCGTACCAGCCAAGTTCAAAAATGATGATCGTGCCGGGCGTGGTGGCTCACGCCTGTAATCCCAGCACTCGGAAGGCAGAGGCAGGAGGATTGTGATGTGAGTTTGAGACTGAGCTGAGGGCCAGCCTGAACCACAAAGCGAGACCCTGTCTCCAAAAACCTTAAAAAAAAAAAAAAAAAGATGATCGTACAAACTGACAACTTTTTCCCATCACCCTTTGCTCTGTAAACATTTTCTGTACAATGAAGTAACTTAAAGCAGTTATGTATTACCTCATCATTTGCAAACCCTGCCACTTGGGACTGGGGCCCAAAGACTGACTGGTGGCTTCACCCTCCACATCCATGTGTCTGCATTGTACTGAAGCTTGAACAGCCTTCTTCACATTCCTGGGGCCTTCACAGAGGTGACTGAAAGGTTGAGATCCCCTGACCGTGTACTCACACCCGCGGTGTGCCAAGCCAAGCTTCCAGGAGTGCCAGCCCATTGCAAGTGTTTTCTGAACACCTCCTGCTACAATTTCCTGCCTCTCCTTGATGGGAAGTAAGTACAGCATCACGGTGGGAAGACAGAGGGTTTGCCACTTGACCAGATACAGACAGATGTTGCTCCTCTGTGAGTGCTTAGCTGGGCACTTTGGGCAAAGTGACCTAAGCAAAGATCCAGGAGGTGAAAAGGCACCTACGCAGCCTCAACACACACAGTACAATGGTTTTACAGGACAAGATAGAAGCAATAAACATTCTCTTCACCTTCTGCTCCTGGGAAACGTTTCCTACCCATGCTCCGTGCTGGCCTTGCTAGCTCTTGACTGTTCTCTCAAACAAAGAATTTCTTTTTCATTCATGAAAAATGGACAGATTTAATTCTGGTTTTTGATGGGGGATGTCTAGGCCACTGTGTGAAGTCTTTATTTTCATCTTGTCTCTGAGTGGGTAAAACTCTAATTCCACAGAATTCTGTGGTCAGATTAATTATTCCCTCTGTCAGATCAGACCCTCCTGATGGAGACCCAAAACCTTTCTCAGCTTGTATGCTTGTCTTTTTTGTTATCCTCCTTTTATCTTTCTGAGGTGTTATCACTATCAAGGGGTCTCCCTCTGTACTTAAAAATTTACATTTGTAACTTATTGCTTTTAAGTTTTGAGATTAGCCTGTTTCTGTTTTGGGTCACAAGTAAGGCTGCTATGGGATAATATCTTTAAAATTATTGAAAAACCTTGGTCTAGCTGAAAGGATTAAGCACTTGCTTAAATATTTTGGGATTTCTAATAAAAACTATCCCTCAGTCAAACACTTGATTTTAGTTTTGTATTTTTGACTTTGAATCTCTTTTGCCTTCAGAGTGCTGGGGATGTGGAACAATTTTATATTTTAACTTCTTCAATTCTATTTGCAAACTGGATATTTTATTCTTTGGCTCATTTCTCTTTTGTGATACCCATAATGTTACCAAAAGAAACAAATCGGTGTTTACAAAGTTCTGCCAGAAAATCTTCTTAGCTAAATCCCTTGTACCCACTAGATAAATTTTCTAAGTTGGTGAAGGAAGCATTTTTGCCAGTTCTCCCGCAGCACTATCACATGAGCTGCCCTTCCTTTTGACATCAGTAATGGTTTTCTCATTGTTCTTTTAATTTCAAATGAAGAAACACATTGCTCTACTATTCTCTATTCATCATCTACTCTTAAGGTTAATGACATGTGTGTTAGGTTGGTGTTTTTATTTTGGAATCTCCTTTTTGTACACATTTCCATTTTTTAGAATGTATTGTTAGGTAGCAAACTATCCCAAAATGCAGTAGTATAAAAAAAAAAAAATGAAGCCACCCATTACTGCTCAGGTTGTAGGGGAGTCAGCAGCAAGGGGTCATCTCTATGGCTACAGTCACCTGGCTCCTAGTGGAACCTAAAATGGCTCGACAGTCATGCCTGCAGGCTGCTCAAGAAGGAGGAAGTCTATGGGGAATGCTCTTTTCCACACCTCCTCACTGTCCCGTGATATGACCTCAGCTTCCATTCCAAGGGATTCCAGTGTTAGGACATTGTGGTACCAGGTTAGAGTCAGCATGGATAGGAGGTTAGACTCCACATAGTAGATTTTGCACACACACACACACACACACACACACACACACACACACACACACACAAACACATGACAAAAATACTGTGGCAGTTATTGGTCTGTCCAGGTAACATTTTCTTGAAGATAGAATAAAATTATGCAGTAGCTCGACTATGCAAAGAATGTACATGTCAAGTTTCATAAGAAATAAACTCAGTATTCAAAGAAAGGATAAGCCATTTGTTATTTCAAATATTAAAACTCAAAATATTTTACTAACATATGAGTAAATTGGAGAAGCCAGAAGAGATGGATAAATTCCATAACAAATATATCCTACCAAAACTAACCCAAGCAGTATAAAAAGTTAGATCAAGAGCAAGCAACAAGATCATATAACAATAAATACTCTATCAGCTAAAATAAATCCAGGGCATGAAGAATTTACTGTGGAAAATTACCATATCTTTAGAGAATTGATACTAATTCTCCTCAAACTTTCCATGTCATGGGAAGAGAAGAAATGCTTCCAAATTCATTCCATAAATCCAGAATTATGGGGCCGGGGAGTTAGCTCAGTGGTTCCGGCGCCTGTCTTGCAAGCGCAAGGGCCCGGGTTCGATTCCCCGGTAACCACATAACAATACTGGGGGTGGAGACCCACACC
>PVIR01029603.1:0-20963 GCA_004026965.1 Petromus typicus | reverse complement strand
AAAAAAAAAAAAAAAAGCATGTGTTCCTTTTAATTCAAAAAGCAAAGAGATTAATTAAAATGTTTGCTAAATTTAAATCAATCTTTTTTAAACTGATGATATATTTATTCTGTTTTACATATTATATGAATTATTAAAGTGTTAAGTGTGTATCTTTCTTCAAAGTAAATAATTATAATAAGCATCTATAATGTTTATACATAGTATGTATGGTATACATATTTATATATACACCATTGGATATTTCCATTGTATTTTGCAAAATAAATGTGCATAACTAATGGTGTAAATACCCATTATGATGCTAAGATGCTAAGAAGCAAGTGAGTAAATTACAGTTCTTTCCTTTTGGGCCAAATCTACAATTATTAATTTGAAGACAATAGAAAACAAGATTCAGTTTCTATAAAAGCCTAAGAATCTTACTTAGCAGAGGTAAAAAGAAATATCCTGTACTGTTTAAATGATAAAAGAAAAGAAATTGTTCCAAGAATTTATGTGAGTCATTTTTAGGAAGGGTTCCATAGTTTTATGGTCAATAAAATCTATAGTCAGGAATAATGAAAGAAAGGCAAAGGCTATGAAATATTATGCTTTGATATTTTAAGAGTGTAGGTGGTAAGAAGATCATTTTAGTCCTATATTGTCACGTTTAGTTAAATAGCTTAGGAGAAATAACTTCACAGAATTCTCTTTCTTTTTTTATGAATATCTAATATGATAATAAATTGTCATTCTATCTTGTTTCTATAAAATTTATATTTAATTATCTCAAAATATTGTTAGTATTGTAAAACTAGAATTTTAGATTTATAAAGCTTTGCTTAGGGTAACAAAGGAATATGGTGAGTGCAAAATAGCAAAACTTGAGCTTGAACTTTATTTAAATGCACCACGCCCTTCATAACCACACACATTCATCATCACCATCATCATCATCTTCATCTCTTCCACATCTGTCATACTTATACAAAAACTAGGTTTTTCAATAGTCTCCAAAGCAAAGAAAATTCCTGTTATGTTTCAAAGAATTGCTATCTGTTATTCTATTTTAGGGTACAGCTATATTTTATGAAATAAACAAACAAGGATTTGTAGACACTATATTTCACACTGAAATTATATTTAGTGACTCTCAGAGTGAATTAAGCTGCAGTAGAATATCTTTATGGTCGTGGGTGTCATAAGGAAGACATGGATGGACACAAGGCTCTCTGTGTACTCCATATTCAACACTAACATCAGTCTGTAAACTTACTTCTGCCAGATGCATTTTTTTCTCATTTCTGCCTTTAACAGGCAGATACACTGCTGTGCTCATGCTCTGCTACAAATTGATGGATGAGTCCATAGAGGCAGTAAGCATTTTCTGAATATTTTAGAAGGTGATTTTCAATACTATTTCTGAAAGGTTAACCAAAATTCTGAAATGGATAAAACATAAAAAATAAAAATGAAAATCTCCAATATGTAAGTGAGCTATGTAATGCAAGGTATATTTATGGATGTTATTTCCCCACAAGGAAAATATAGAGATTTCTGGTACACATTTTGTATAATACTTATTTCTAAAACAGATGCAAATCTGCATTAAAAATAAGTATATTAAGATAGAAATATTACTAGAGAAAGTAATTATGAAAGACACTAACAATGTGGAGGAATTTCAGAGAAAAAATTTAAATCATTACACTGACAAAATAAAAGTTTACTCTTAAAAGTACTTTCAAAAGTACTTTTAAAAGTTACAGATAGGTACATATAGCATTTTTTCTCTAGTATGAGAAAATAAAGATGTAAATGAGTCCTAGAATTGTATGTTATATATTGTGAAATAGAAAATGTTCAATGTAAAATAGGGAGAAGGGGGGAAAATGTTGAGATTGTAATAAAAAAGTAAGGAAACAAATTTTATGTATATGAGGGGATGGTAGGGTGGGTAGGGCTATGGGAAAAAATGAGAATTAAGTTGTGTCTTATACTGGTACAAATCCCCATTATGGAGTGCAATCATGATGCATATATGTAATGTACCAATAAAGATTAAAAAAATAAAAAAGAAAGAAAGAAAAGTTACTAATAAAAGTTTATTCAAATGCTATTCAATAATATATTTGTAATAACAAGCATAAGGAACCAAATGAGAATAAGGTACCAATCAACATTTTCAATAAACTGAATCATTGATTGATTAAAATAAATTCTGATATTTAGAAAGTCCTCTAATGTAGAACCTGTTCAAACATGTTATCAAAGAAAATATAAAGTATGAAATATTTCATTAGTAAGTATATTTTCACTATCTATTGTAGTTAGCTGTGTAGTTGTATTGAGGACCTTTGACCTCTCTTATAGGCCATTTTCTATTTTGTAAATATAGGCAAAACTTGGGGATTTTGCAGAAAGTCATGAGGGCAACAAAATGACTCAAAACCAGTGTAGGCTTCTCATGTTCTTTTCTTTATCTTGCTCTTTGTCCTTCAGGAAAACTTCCATTCCTCTGAGGCTTTACGTATTATTAAAACATGAATTTACATGAAAAACTTTGAACCTAAATTCATAAATATCCTTCAGATAAAGAAAGAAATGGTTTGAAAATTAATTTAACAGTGTTGGGTGATCATTGGAGATGGTATTTTTAAAATATGAACTCTGGGGGTCACGGATGTAACACAGTGGCCCTACGCCTACCTGGAAGGTACAAGATCCTGGGCCTGATCTGTGGTATTGCTAAATGACAAAACAAAACAAAACAAACAACAACAAAAAAAAAAACCAAGAAAGCACGGTCCTTCACCAGCGTGCCGTGACTGTGAATGAGGCTGACAGTGAGCCTTTGCTTCACTCTCTCTACCCGTAAGCTGTATGCCATGTCATTGTCAACTAGTTTTGGGCTTAGAAAAAGGAAATACTGGAGTTCCATTTTGAAAAACAAGATTTGCCTCTTATAAAATGTATGGATAGAGACTGGCAGGTGCTTTTAGGTTCATTTCTTTGAACTATATTCCTATTGTGTGGAGATACTTAAGTATTTTTGAGGGAATTAATGAATGTATGTAAGCTTGGCACCCCAAGGGTGAGGACTCAAATGTGTATCAAAAAGATATAGTCCCTGCTTCCTTGGAAATTATAGCTCTAAATATGTTAATGAAATGTGAAAATAAATTTAAGGACATTGAGAGACAAACTGTGAATAAGAAAATACCCCTGCCCTCACAGAGCTACTAACACAGCATGTTATTTCTGATGAAATATTTTTCTAAAATAAAACATGTCTCCATCAACCATCACAGCAGTAGTTGACAAAGGACTTCCTATGCAAAAAATATGTTTTTAGTGCCCTGTGAAATTCAAAACAGGAAACACAATCAATAGACTGAGTAAATGATTCAGAAACAGTGGAAAGATTTGATTCAGTGTAAAAACTAGACAATTGGGGTTCATTATACATACACACATGCACATTTATAGTTCATTGCATTTTTAGAAGTGGAATGATATTTGGATATATAATTTAAGCATGTGTGTCAAAATTTTATAATTATTACCGAATACTTACAAATATCAACTCAATGTAAGTAAAGATTTAATTTGTCTTTCAGTTTCAGTTTGCAGTTGGTGAATAGTTGTTTTCACTGACTTGGGACCTATGTTGAGGCCATACGTGATTGTGGACGTATATAACGGAGGAGGCTGTTCACCTCTGTCATAAGTTTCATGTAAGGAAGTCCAGGTCGTAATATCTCTTTAGAGGGCATGTTTCAGTGACCCAACTTCCTTCCATGAAGCCCCGCCTCCTAAAGTTTCCACTTCCTCCCAGTAGTAAGATCTGCTGGCAAGTCTTTTGTATATGGCTTTTGAGAGACAAGTCAGATTGCAAGATTAAAGCTGACTTTTTTTTTTTTTTTTTTTTTTTTTTTTGAGACAGGGTCTCGCTTTTGTGGTTCAGGCTGGCCTTCACTGAGCTCAGCCTCCAACTCACATCACAGCAATCCTCCTGCCTCTGCCCTCTGCCTCCAGAGTGCTGGGATTACAGACTTGAGCCACCATGCCCGCCACTGTGATATGTGGTACTGATTGCTGCTGGGCGTGAGTCTCCGTGCCAGTCATTGTATGTGGTTAACCGGGGACTGAACCCGGGGCCTTGCGCTTGAATGACAGATGCCGGAACCACTGAACTAAATCTCTAGCCCTGACTTTTTCTTTTTAGCAAAGTATTGTATAGTTTTTTCCATTTTTTCTTTTATAATATTATAGATGGATATTTTAAAATTTATTGGATTGAATTACACTACTAATGTTAAATATTCTCGATTCATGTTATTAAAGACAAAAATACCTGACTATTAAAAATTAAAACATGAATTTCATATTAAAATATACTTTCAAAGCAAAAAAATCATAAAATTCAGATTAACATTAATAGAAATATGGCATTTATTGTCCAAAAGCCAATTATATAATTAATCATGAGCTTTTATTATCAAAACTGATTATCCAAATAATTGCTTTTCTGATTTAAACATTTTTATTCACAAAATATTTTACAAATTGTCATTTATACATTATAGCATGACTGACTAAACTATACACATTCCCAATAGAAATATTTTTATAGTGAAAATAAAACCTCTCTAATAGAGAACATTAATATAACATGAAAACAATGAATGCTTCACAAAGAAAGGAACACTGGATATGAATTCATATTTTAACCCACTGCTTTCCTGGTAAGAAATGTCTGGATGAATTTCTGTTCATTTTCTCTCTGAGTTTTTATGAGAGACCATTATCCAAGTATTGTGTAATAAATAATATGTTTGCCTGTCTGCAAGCTCATATGAATCTCTTATAGGAAGAAAATTGTCATAAGTTGAAATTATTTTTTAATTAATTAAATGTTTAATAATTTCTGACAACCTACATGTTCCATTATTTTTGCCAGTTTAAATCACCTGCAAAATGTCATACTGTATATATACTTAGAATGTGAATGATTTTACTTTTTATTTATACCATGTGTCACAAGAAATATACATAGCACTCACTGCATATTTGGATGGTTCTGATAGTCTTTTTAAAAAATGTTGAGCAGAAATTCCAATTTTAAAAATATTTGCATTGTGCTTTCTGGAAATAGAGTTTTTGAAAAATGGAATTTCCTGTGCTCACATAAGTTAAAACATAGATTGTATCAAGTATTAGCTGTCAAGTTTTCAGTAAAGTATACAGATAAACAATTTAGAGAAACAACAAACAACTTTCAATGGAGATATAGTTTTCCTGACATTTTGGGTTTGCACAGCTACATAGTAACTTGATAGCTTTCCTTCTGGGAAATTGGTTTTGTAACAATTTATTTCTGGTTGTTTTCTCTCAATAAGGCTATTGAGCCTCACACTGACTGCAATGTAAAATGTCTAAATCCTAACCTAATGTAGCATTGGTTTGACTGAGAGAAAGAAAAATAACAGATATTATATTACTGGAGACAAAAAAGAAGTTGATTCTTTTCCATTACCTTCCAGTTTAGGAAAATATTCAGTGTTTTAATAGGTAATTATTAAGGTCATATTAAGAAGTAGCACATTTTCCCTCTCCCACGTTCACCTCACACAGAAAGATAACTTCATAAAACCCATTAAAGTGTGCCCTGCCTATTTACCACACAGCTTCTTGAAATATGTCTATGCTAATGAATTACGTACTCTTACACAAGCCAACTGTATTATGTATCCTTATTCAACATAAACAAATACTTCATTTATAATTTCATTGAGAAAGTAAAAGATGATTTGATTAGTGATCATTTTAGAGCTCACACGGTTTTCTTTTATTGAGCTAAAAATTTCCCCTAAAAGCTGTTTCCTTTCAATAGCCAAGCCCTGTGTCTCTTATACAATTCTCTTATACAACTGAGTAACAATTATAATACGCAACAGTTATATATGTTATGAATGTTTTTTACAAATGTTTTCTAAGCATGATCTCAATTTTTTTTTCAAATGTCAAATATCGGAGTTGGTAATATTACCATTTCAAGTCACACAAATGCACATGTAAGAGAGGGCATGGAAGACATGTCCATACTGCATGTAATAAGTCAGAATTTTGTGATTCCAACCCCAGTAGTACAGTGCCAGAGACCATTTCTTGAGGCGCTGAGCCAGTGTATACATCAGTTGACGACTTGTTTTTAATACTGAATTTTAAGGAGCTTATCCAGACATTTCTTTTCCTAGTTATATGCAGCCAAGTATTACTTTCCCACGATGCAAACCCTCATTACTCTCTTTCATCTACATCTTAATTGATCTGGTTTTTACACTCTTCTCTATAGTCAGTGAAATTTGTGCCACTAAATTTGTTCCATACTGTATATTTAAGAATATTGCCTCAAGCTATCATTAGTGAAAAATATACTTTACTTTTTGATATTAAACAAAGAGTACATGGAGATGAATTTTATATCCATATATCTGATATTATTTCTACATCTACTCTTATAAGATATTGATCGCTGCTATGTGATCCTTAGAATTTTTTATTTGTTAATATTCAAGTAATACTTGGCTACATATAACTTTGTAGTTATATATCATCTCATTGTCTCTTAACAGTCCAGTAAACACGTGACCTTTTCCTGTCTGATAATTTTACTACTCAAAAACTTGACAACTGTTCATACTACGTTGAATGTAAAATGGTTAGTGGGACAAATATAAATTATGCAGAATCCATGGCCAAAATTGTTCTAAATTTTCTATTATTAGTGAGTTGTTTATAGACATGATAGGTGAAAAAAATAATACATGGTGATGGTTTGTGCAAGTTGCCTTTCTCTTTATAAGCCATATTTTCTATCAATGTATCTCTCTTTCAAGAAGTTTAGTCTTGTGGAAAAGATATACAACAAAAACTTTAACTTATTGGTGCAGTATACTCATAAAAGATAGTTCTAAGTGAACATATTTGAGTGGCATAATCAACTGTTTTGGAAAAGTCAGAACATGGGCCACATAGAGAAAAACCCAAGCCACCCCAGAAGCAGGAGGCATGTGGTGAAATGCAGTTCACACTTTTCTTGGGGAGTGTAGTGTTCACTGTAGTCAAAGCACAAACCAAAGAAGCTAAAAATCAAATAATGTATGTATTTAAAACTTTAAGAATTCAAAATTTTAACTCAAAAGTAAGTGGAAATCATTGCAAAGTTGTAGGTCATGATCCAAGAGTGTTTTGAAAAATTAATTTGGTACAGATCATAACAATTATGTTGCCAGAGCAGTTAGGTAATTGTAAACATGGTCTAGTCTAATCTTAATAAAAACTAATATGAAGAAGAGGTCATGCCTACAAATTCCATATTTCTCTGCACAGATAAAAGGGACTCAATCTAATCTATTTATTTAACCACTTAAAAACATTTATTATGCTATTGTCTTTGTTAGAAAAACGTAACATCATATCTCATGATGAACTAACAACTTAGAGTTAGTTTCTTGGAACAAGCTATCTTTTTATTCTTTTTTTTCAGATACAATATTGTGACTATAGCTTGTTTTATACCAGATATTTCTTCGTATATTATTTTCCATTATTTTATGTTTCAATCATTTTCACACTGATTGCTTTTTTGCTTTTCAGATCCATCTTTTCTGTAAAACATAGAATTGAAACATAATGGTTAATCCACTTGCAATGCTTTCATTGGAAATTCCATTTACTTTTATGAGTATAAGAGATACATTTATTTCTAATATAGTGGTTTAGGAAACAAAAATAGAATCAAGACTCAAAATTGAAAAGCTGAATAAACTTCATATACTTGATTAATGAGGCAAGATGATAAATAACCCTAAACAAACAAGTATTTTGTGAAAATATTAACAGTATCTTCAAGATAGAGATCCTGCAAATAAGAGATGGCTTTTCTATGAATAAATGTTTCTCTTACTGCATGAGACCAAAACTGAATTCCTTATCCTGATAAAGAGTAAAAACAAGTAAAGAAGTCACTACAAGGATTGAAAGATAGAATCTTAAGGGCAAATTTAACTGATACCACTATTTTCTTTTTACTGATTTATGCTGTGATGACTAGATGGTCTAATTTCATTGGACTTGAGTCCACTCCAGTCCTAGTAGATAATCATGAATCACAGAAATTTACAAGCAGGCAAGACAACGTACGTGTATAATCCAATCTGAGAAGAAAACAATAGCACAAGAAGCAACAGATTATTTCAGTTTCTAAAGAAGTAGTGAAACACATTTTGAAGGAGTTACATTTGTATGCAGAATCTTTGAAAGTATTTTCAAGAATTGATACACCATATCCTATTTAGTAGCTCTCTAAATTGATTTGGACATTGTGTTTGTTTTTATAAAGCAGCTAACTTTTTTTAAAGAGTAAGAAGGAAGTTTATGAACGTTGAAAACAAAGAATGCTAATTTGGGCCTTTTGCTTTGTACTATTCAGGTCTAGTTTAGCTCGCAGGGCGTTGAATGGCTGGTACAAACACAGAGATCCGAAGAACCCTAAGAGACCTGCCTCCTTTCCACGAGAGGCTGAGGATTTTACTCTCTAACACATTTGCTTTTACATCAAAAGCAATTTTTCTTTAACTTGAAAATCCATCTTCTATTTCTTTTTCTCCCCCACCTCTACATTCTCTAAGAAACTCATGAGATGAAACAACGCATGGGAAGTAATGAGCCGTAACCCATGTGCTCTGTGAGAGAGAACAAATCAGAAGGAATATTGCTCGAGGTCAGCGTCTGATGTGTTCATTATTCCTAGATCTGTGAGGTAAGCTGACAGGCTGGATTGTTTGCCTCATGAAGTACCGAGTGAACCTTTCTAAGACGGACAAGTGAAAGAGCATTTGCAATATAAACCTTAATATTAAAACATCTGCCATGTTTCACCCATAACTTATTTAGCAAGGATACAGTTGTAGCAGTACATAACTTTAGGACATTTATACACTATTTTCTGACACTATCAATTTATTAGATGATTGTTGAAATAATTATTAAAAGGAAACAAGAAAATTTTCCATGATCTGCAACATAGTACACAGAATTTTTTTTCAGACTTTACGTGGAGTCAAATTTATTTTTGTTAATAAAATTTGCCAATTGCTATTTAACTATGCTTAAAATATATTAACTTATTCATTTATTGGTGAGAATAAAATGACTCCATTGGAAAATGGGAAAGTGTAGTAAACAGATTTTTGTGATGATAGTTTTATTGAATGCTTTACTTGTATAGTATTAAAATTATATATTTTTCCACCTTCAGTATTTCTCTATCATATTTTTTGTTGGAGAAAAGTGTGAAGTTAGTTTCACTTTGATATCAGTGAATAATAATTTGGCAATCACTGAACAAATTCTAGTGCCCCTGTCAGATGCTTTAAGAAAGTGACTATTTTACACTGAGGAAGTTTTACACTGAGGAAGTGAGGAAAATTAGGTTCTATTTACACACTGTTCTAGTGGATTCTCTTTCTCTTATCTTCCATGAAATGTCTACATTGAGTATCTAGAATTTTAGGACACAGAACATTGGCCAAAATGTAAATCTCTGCCCCATTTAGATCTAATCCTTTCCCCTGATGCACCAGTGAATATTTACATGATTGCCCTGAATTTGGTTTATGCATTTATACATCTTGCAGTTGCCACCTACATTTGACCATTAATTATCCTTCTGCCTGCAATTCCTTTCTCTCAGTTTCTCATCTCGGTACTCAGTGATGTTGTCCCTAAAGAACTCAAATGGAAGTGCTTTCGTTTTTTCCTGGATTCATCATCTCCTAGTGAGAAAATAGTTCAAATCCAATGTATATGAACAATGGCAATATATTGCAGGTGAGCTGTGGTTTTGCCTTATTTTTGACTCACTTATGTTTATCATGCTGTTTTACTTGTCCACAACTTATACTTGCAGTAACTTTTCAACCTAAAACTGAATTCTTGCTACTTTCAATTCCCCCTTATTTCTATCATTTCTTTTCTCAATGATAAGAATTTCTCAATTCTTTTCTCAATTTTCCCATTTTCAATCAAACTTGAGATGTATTTAAAGATTAGTTCACATTATACCTGTATGAATTCTTGAATTCAGAATCTCATATTTGTAATTGGGAATTTCAAATTTGAACTATATAATCTGTCTAATTAATGATATGAAAATATATCTAGAATCAATGTCAAGTTCTATTTAGAATATCAAATGCTTTATGTGATGAACAAATTTCACTGTCTATTGTTCAAATCAATCAATAAATAGATTTTTATTCCATGTGAAATTTTTAAATAACTTTTTAATCAGTGAATGTCAATATTTTAATATGTTGGTGCTGTCTTTACTTGCATTACTTTGTTGTATTTTTAATACAGAGTATCTTTCTGTAACCATTTTTCACAAAGACAATAAAGAGCAATATTGGAACATCCAGATTTGGCATTACATAACACATTGGGATTTATTAGCCCCATATCGATTTATGGTTTGCAATTTTTTCCATTGTGTAGCAGGACTGCAATTTGTTGTTTCACTAGCTGTAAAGAAGCCTTCCAGTTTAACGTTGGTCATCCGTCTCTCTTCACTCTCTCTCTTTGCTCTGGTTGCCTAGATTTTTGAGGCCATATCAAAAATCATTCCTGGACTACCAGCATGGGACTTTTCCCTTATATTTTGTCCCCATAATACAGTATTAGGTCTTATGATGAATTCTTCAGCCATTTTGAATATTATTTATAAATAGCCTAAAACAAAGGTCCAAGTTCATTTTATTAAATCTGGACATCCAACTTTTCCAAAACCAGTTACTGAAGAGAATGTGCTCATGTATATTCTTGTTAACTTTATGGCATACTAATTAAGTATAAATACATAGGCTTATTTTCAGGCTCTCTATTTTTTTTTGTTGACCTGTATGTCTTTTTTTATAGCATTTAAGTAATTTAAAAAATATATTTGTTCAAATATTTTACAACTACATCTTTTTAGTTTTATCAAAATCATAAAATTGCATCAAATTGCAAATACTATTCCTCAACTCGAGCTTTCATGACTATCTGGAGATGCCCTTAATAAAGTAGTTCATCTCTCTGAGACTGAAGTCCAGAAGTATGACATTGTATTTTATCATGAAAAATAAGTTACTTGTTCTTATTGTATTTATTAGTACAGGTTTGCAGTCCCTGACGTTTACCTTCACCTTAGGGAGCAGATACATGTACTTATCATAGCTTGGATCCTTTGAGATCTCTTCCCCCTCCCACTTGCCTTCTTCTTTCCATCTCTAGATACTCATTCCCCATTTTTACTATTATTGTTACTACTTCATGTCTGTGGCATAGAATAATGACATTCATGTTGGTAAACAGGACATCTACATGAGTTGCTTTTATAGTTAGGCTCAAGGAAAATTTTCCAAAAAATGAATTAAATGCGATTGCTATTATTGAGCAAATAATTTGATTCCAAATTACGTACAAGAATGGAATTCAAAGAGCAGTTTTCTCATATTCATAATGGAGAATAAAGTATAAATAATATTTTTTTATTTCTCAATAGAAATTCTGAGAAAATTCTCAATCATTTTCTGTAGTGGTTGTTATTTAATTTTCAAGATTTAAAAATATAAATTTAATAATTCATCATTTGGATACACAAGACCCTGGGGACTGAGACATTAGTAATGGCCTTCAAACTCCTTGCAACATTTTCTTTTCTTTTTTTTTTTTTTCCTGTGATGGGGATCTAACTCAGGACCATGTAGGATCTTGTTAATTGCTAGGTAGGGGTGGCACCCCTGAGCTACAGCCCTTGTCCTATATTTTCAAAAGCTGTAAGATTTATTGAAACACCTAAAATATACCACTAAACTCAATTTAAATAAATAAATGAATGTTAAACTATCTTTTCTTCACTAGAATGGTGTCAATCAGATGTGGGAACATTTTTAACCTTGCAATTGTGATTGACGTTATAAGCCAGAAAAAAAAAGAAAGACAAAGTTAACTCAAGTTATAGAAAGTTCTATTCTGAGGGTGCCTTATCTGGGAAACACATTGATGTATCATTAAATTTAAATAATACATTGTACATTGTATAATTATACTTTTGTGAAACAAGCTGCAGAAAGGGAAAAACATTGTAAACATGGATTCATTCATTTATAGTAATAGTTTTGATGTATCTGTGCTTGCAAATGAATTTATAATCATAGATAAAAGAAGAGGAGATTATAATTTCTGCAACAGAACAATCTTGAAGGAGGACATGAAGGAAAACTATTTTTTAAGAGTCATGTTGATTTATTTCCTGAGTCACCACCATCAGCAGGAATGATCATAAGATAATTATGAAAATACAATGGGAATGATAAATTTCAGTCCTTCATTGTGGAAAGCTTAGGAAATCACTTTCATATATGTATATATCCAAGTGACTAAATCCAGAGGCTTGTAAAATATTTACATTTATTAAATAATTGTTCTTCAGAATGGTTGGGCAAGATATTTTTTACTAAATTTCCTGTGAATTAGGAAAAGCAGCAAAGACACTTGCGTGGTGCATGTTTGAGACACAAATGGCTGTCCTGAGTTTATGGTTTGGCATAATCTCTTTTTCCTCTTAAAATCAAAGGAAGAAAACAGGAATGCTGTCTGTTATTTTCTACAGAATACTGTCTGTTGTTATTTTCAGCACAGTTCTGTCCATCCATCTTGTTTTGTATCAAGAGAGTTTCCCAGAGAGCTGTGTTCAGTATCTCAGTATGGACTCAGACTTTTCTCCAAATTCTCCAATCTATCCAGGATATTGTTAATACACACACTACATCTTGCTCACCAAGAACCCATAAATCTATTTTTATGGGAAACAGGAGTTTTTCATTTTCATGTTTCTGTTACCAGTGGGCAATAGAATGGTAAAGCAAAATGATTTATTTTTGCTGAATGGTATTTTAATGGTATTTGTTGTTTTTTATACATTTGCACTGATTATCAATAGCTTGACTATCCTTTGTTGTGATTCCTATTTTTCAGATCCCAAAACTAAAGCTCAAATAGCTTAAATGACTACATTAAACTATATCACATAATATGGAGGCAAAGGCCAAACTAAAAACATCTTGATGCTTGGCATCTGTAGTACGTGCTCTTACTTGACTCTTACCAGATATGTAAAATGAAGACTGAGAGAAAAACCAGGTCACCTAACTTTGGAAGACCAGATGCCTGTCAGTGATCAGTTTAAGAAGATGTCTCCTAGGATAAAATCAGAATCTTGACTTATTTCTGCAATACAAAGGTACAAAGAGCCCTTCAGTCAGAGTTCATTACAGATTTAAGTAATGTCCATGGGCTTTTAAGACATCCAGTGCATACTTTCTCTCTATTTGAATTTGTAATCTAGATTTGATATCAGGAGCTTTTACTTTAAATTTAGATGCACATATCCAGTGTCATGTGATATATATAAAGGCCAATTAAGTCATGCTTACTCTGTTACATTAAATGTATGGGAGTTTTCTATATTTTCATTTATTCCTTTAGTTATAACCAAGGGTTAAACATAGAATCTTGGAAGTAATGCTATTATTCACTTTCTTCATTGTACACTTTTTTCTACTCTAATCATATGTACGAATGCAGGGGAATATGTATAACATATACAAATATATTATGCACATAAATTTATGTTACTATATAAATATTTATGCATATATATGACAATAGTTTGAACAGAAATGATTTATTACATAGTTACTTCAGAGGAAGTATCAGAAAACTTTTTTTGTGAAATGAAAGAGGAAAAAAGTTAAAGCATTTAAATCCTGAGTCATTGTGTAAAATTTCAAAATGAGGGTGTCAAAAATAAATCCTAGCATTGTATGTTATATATTGTGAAATAGAAAATGCTCAATGTAAAATAAGGTGAAAGGGGACAATGTGGAGATTGTAACAAAAAAGTAAGGAAACAAATTTTATGTATATGGGGGGTGGTAGGGTGGGTAGGGCTATGGGAAAAAATGAGAATTAAGTTGTGTCTTATACTGGTAGAAATCCCCATTATGGAGTGCAATCATGATGTGTATATTTAATGTACCAATAAAGATTTAAAAAAAATAAACCGCCAAAACCTATGTCCTATCCTTGGAGAAAGCAAAAGTAGTAAAGTAGTAGACATTTATAAAAATTTCCTAAATGCCATTTTAGATATTTTGTATATCCACTGAAAAACAGAAAACTGAGATGCACAAGTAATACAATTCAGAATGACCCTTCCTCAGTGTCCGCTTGACCTTTCTCCAGTGAGAACAGGTCTATGAGTTGTTGTGTCATCATTGGGTGACAACAATTCCGTGATGTCCCAACTGAAGCCTAAAACAGTCTGCTTATATATGAAATATCATAAACAATGGGAGAAAAGCAAATAAATTATGTGTAAAAGCTTCCACCGTACTTCTGTGACCAGACAAATTGATCAAGAACTGCTCTATGCATTTATCTAGTCCTTAAATGAATGCAATTGTGATGTATTAGAAACATATATTAGTTTTAAGAACAGTCAAAGAGAATAGTAATCCATGCTGTTTGGTCCACAGTATGAAAGAGAAGACTAAAGCAAACTGATGTTAAATGCTGGGCAGATGTTAAAAATGCACAGCAATCCTTAACATATAAAGCAAAATATTTCTTATTACCCTGTCTGATAGGAATTGAAAACAGTGCGTTATGTGGGCTGTACGTATCGTGCAAGTACTTCTCTTGATTGGTTCCAAGCGTGACACAAAATTTAGAATAGCACCTCAATCTGGTATCACTAGGTATTAAAATATTCCATTATCCATATTTTTTCAAAGTCTTCTTATGTTTGAAATGTCAAAGTTAACAAATGTATGTGCCTTATCAGTGAGTGGGTGCAGAACTTACCCAGAAGTTTTATTATCCTTTTCCATCTTAATAATCGTTTTTCCATAGGTCAAATACCTACGGAGATAATCTTTGCAGTATTTATGGAACTAAGAAATATTAAAGAGTTAGTCTTATTTTTATACTATGTAGATTATATTTATATAAGAACTAAGTTACAATTATCATAACAATTAAATTATTAAATTTAATTATTAAATTATTTATTAAATTATTAAAATATTCAATTAAGTTTACTGGCACAATTTAGATATACACAATGATCACATTCATCATGTGGAATTTGTACCTGCATATGATATATCTTGATTCTTATTTTTTTCTAACTCTTTCTTCTTCCTTCCACCCCTCATTCCCATCAAACTTAGAAAACTTCTTGCTGGCAGAAGCATTTTAAAGAGATGTGCTTTGTTAAAAAATAGAGTATTACTCAGCTGTGAAGAATGATAAATTAGACACATAGTTAAGTGGATGCACCTTAAGGCCATACTCACAAGTGAAATAAATAGGACACAGACATCTAAACACCGTATCATTTCTCTAGTGTGAAAAAATAAAGGTGTAAATGAGGTCCAGAACGTGTGGTAGGTATTGTGAAATAGGAAAAAAGGGAGAGGAGAGCTTGGGGAAAAGAATGGAAAGAAAGGAAAGAAAAAATTTAAGGTGAAAAGAAAAAGATGGAAAAAGCTTATGTATATAAGGGGGTGATTGAAGGGACAGTAGATGAATGGGAAAAATAAGAATCAAGATATATCATTTATAAGTACTAATTCTTAATGAGGAATGCAATTATAATGTATTCCTAAAATGTATCAATAAAGTCAACTTATTTAAAATAAGAAAAAAGAAAGAAAGAAAAAAAGATAGATAGATGAAAGGTAGATAGATAGAAATAGATAGATAGAAAAGAAAGACTCAGTGGTGCTCTGTCTTCCTGACAAGTGCAAGGATCCAACTTTGATCCTCAATGCTGGAGTCAGAGATGGCCTTTGTTTCCATTTTATCACTGTAGTTTTTTTTTTTCATTCCTTTCTTTCTTTTATTCATACCACTTTCCTTGATCTTTCCCATTTGAACATATTCTTACTATAGATGTAACCATTTCTCAGTGCTCATATTTATCATGTCTTTGATTTTCCTTTTACTTTTATCATGTGATTGTAGATATTGGCAGCCTGCCCTTTGAAGAAATATCATTTTAGAACTCTCATTGTCTTAGTTTACTAGTGGCTGAGATGCATACTCAACACTTAAATTTTAGAGGGAAAAGGTTCATTTGACTTTCAGTTCATAGAGGCTTTAGTTTGTAGTTAGCTGGCAAGAAGGCAACAGTTTATGGCAGCAGAAGATAGCAAAAGCAACAAGGGACCTTAACAATGACTATCTTCCTCCTTTATTTTATTCGTAGTAATTAAGTGGGCAGCATTCATACCCTTAACCCTACTGCTCTCAGGCCTAGCCCCCTTATGAATCAATCACACATTCACTCTAGATTTAGTCCCCTTTAAAGAGGCACATAGCTTTTGGGGAGACATCTAAATACAAGCCAGAACATTTGGGCCTTGGATCCCCCAAAGATTCATGCACTTCTTTTATGCAAAAGTGATTTGATCAATCTCCAAAAGTTGTTCTTCAAAGGAGTGTAGTACCACCACTGTCCACTTGTGAGTAGCACCTGCATAACATAGATAACCATCCAAAAGCAGGCCCTAACCTTCTCTCCTTCTGATAGCCAATCATATTGTCCATCCCATGAGACCACAGGTACATCCTAGGAAAAAAGAAAGCAATATAGTAGATGTAGGAGCCACAGGCATCAAGGCAGCTTTATCATGGGACTTATGTGCACCTCAAGAAGTCTTCTAGCTCCATCACATATATCCTACTTTCTTATAATGATTGATTACCACTGTGCATGTACAATATTATAACTCAGTGGGTCAGAAAATATTAAGTCACAAAACACAAGGTCGTAAATTCTTATATATTTATATATGATGTATTATATATCTTTCTTTTGTAAACATTGCCTGATAAAATCATCAAATATTCATAATCATGTTAATTTGGAGAGAAAAATTAGGAGGCTAACTCCAATTTGAATTTCTAGCCCTAATCTAGCTTTCTGATGTATTATGCCAATAGCATTTTTGTAGACTAGTCTTCTACTTTTACTTCTAGTGACATTCTCATCTCCTATACATTACCATAGGTTTTCATTGTGTTAAAAGCTTCTATTCGCTGACTTGTTTCTGATGATCAATTGTAGTCATCTAGTATCTACTTTTCTCAGAAAGTTTAATTCCACTACAAAATTTTCAGTCCTATATTCTACCTATAATAGTCATCAAGAAGGAGCTTTCCAAGGACATTATTTCAAATGAAGCATTTTTAAAGCCATAATGGAAGAACTATCTCCTGACTGCTCCTGAAAGAAGTGATTAGGGAAGGAGAAGTTAATAGCTTGTACATGATAGAACCAATTCAACACTCCCATTCTCTGAGACTTTGTATTCTTTCTTATATAGTTTTGCAGTTTTAGTTCAGCAAAACTGACAAGCCATGTGAGCCTGTTAGACATGAAGAATCTCAGAGACAAAAACAGTGACAAATACTGACTTATATTCATGTTAAAATTTGAGAATATTTGACATTTTATTTTCATTGAATTAAGGTCATTTTTTGGTTCAGGCTTCTTTTAAAAAACCCTGAAGACAAAATTCTCAGTCATATTTATCCCAGTGCTACAAGAGATAGTCACATACAAAGATGCACGAAGATGTGAAGCCATCATAACTTTCACTGGCCTTGGTCCATGTGCCTTTTCAAGGCCCAATATAGTGTTGAAGTAATTCACCAGTCTGTGAAGCCATGGTGTCGTCATTACAGTAACTGGAATCTTCAGTCATTTTGTCTCCTGTCATCTTGCCATCTTGTAGTACTTCATGTTTTCCCCTCATGTGGGTAGTTTACTCATCTCCATTTGTTCCAAGGTAACAGGTAATCCATGTACCCTTCAAATATGTAAAATCAAACATCTCAACAGTCTGTTTGCAAGATCTGTTTCCTGGATCATTTGTGACAAATTATATATTGGTTAATGTCCAAGAAGAAAATAATTACCTTCTAAAAGAGATGATTGAAAATGACTTCATGAAAGAAGTTTTGTCCAGAGCAAGGCAAGGGCAGCTTAATGAAGCACAGTTAAACATCTTTGTGGTGGTAACATCAAGCTGGTATCATTCTATACCTCAAAGAAAAAGAGACTGAGAAATCATCCACACTGGGTCTAATTTAAGAGCAAAAACCAGAAACACCAACAACTCTTGTGGATAACAGATCAGTCCTGTAATCTCTTTCTCCTCTAGTTTCCTGCTGTGCCAATCACTGAATAAGAATGAGAAAAAAAATAAGAGAATATGGGTTTTTCATTCTAAATGAATAATTCATGAATGAAGAGAAAGGTGCACAGCCCTGTAATGAATGTAGAGAAAGAAAAAATGGAATAACCAAAACTAGTTATCCTTGTTACAATATATCCACTTATTGAATAATTAAACTGTGTATCAATTTTAAAGTCTTGTGTTTTGGGGACCTAATCTATATTTCTTATTCTGCTGTAGATGTTTTTCATGTACAAGTTAATATTCTGCTTTATATGTACAGCTCTATTAAATATACTTGTATACAATTCTTGTGTAATATTATAACTTCTATTAAATGCTAACATGTTGTGTCTATCATGCATTAATTGTATCATAGGGTACTAAGGTTTTAGATAATGAACATATATTTTAGTAGACCATCATTCACTTTGCCCTGAATAAATGTCAAGAGTTAAAGGATGGAATTTTGACAGGTTTATTACTCTTCCAGGGAGTGAAGTATTAAGCCTTATTCAGGTGCTGGACTCCAGACACCAGATTGCCATAGGCAAGACCTTCAGACTAATGCTGTGGGTGAATTTATCCCACCAAAGTCCAGATGCAGAAACTTCACGTCTAATGCCGCAGTATTCAACAGTGTGGCATGTGAGAGGAAGTCAGGCCACAAGAACTCCTCCTTCCTAAACGGAATTCACGAAGTACTTGGTTTGTGCCAATCTGCGGTTCTGCTATATAAGGGCACTGTGTTCTTACCCTACAGAGGCTGCAGTTACAGGGCTGCATCTTGAAGCAGAGAGCAAGCCTCACTGCATGACACCACATAGTGCGGACTTGATCTTGGATTTCCCAGCCTCCAGAGAGAAGTGTGAGAAATTAATCTCTTTTCCCTATACAATAGCTGGTCTTAAGTATTTTGTTATTGTAGCACAGAGTAACAAAAAAAAGTTTTTCTCTAAATCAGGAGGAAGAAGCAGCCCCTCTTCCTATTAGAAGGTATATTAGACAAGGCCCTTAAATTATAATAAGTGGGGTGTGGCTTTGGGGAGGATGAAACACACCACTGGTTTTTCAGGTCAGCACTTATTGCACCGATTCTTCTTCATGACCGGGACTCGGGATGCTCTGATGTTACCTTGCACAGCCTAGCCTTAGCAGCTGCACATATCTATTATGAAGAAGTTACTAAGTATTACAAGAAGGTTAAATTTCATTTCCTTATTTCCAGAACACGCGGCTTCCTCAGGCCCCATACACGCAGTCTTCTCCCAAGAATTCACACGAATGCAAGCTAAAACTACTTACAATGTAATTTTTATGAATTTTAATAAATTCAATGGGGTCAATAGACAAAGAATTTTATGGGTCTGTAAAGGAGGGTTGTCTAGCACTGAGCAGGAAGATCGGGCAATATTATTTCGAGGAGGAAATCTATAACTGTGACCTATCCAATATATGATTTGCTCCCTGTTGCCCTGCTGTGCTCAAATGGTGCTCTTCACAACCCAGCACATGATTCAGGATTGATTTTTCCACACAATAAAAAACTTTCAATTGGTAACCCCTGCTTCTATTGCAACTATCCAAAAAGTTTATGACTTGGACACCGTATGGCTCTCTGTTGGCAGAAACTTCTTCACTTTATTTCTATTATCCCTATATTTATAAACACATAAGTGGATTTTGAACAGATAACAATACAATTTTCTCCACAGGGCATGTTTGCTGCTTTCAGTTTAAAATTTTTTTGAAGTGTATTTTTATAGGAGACCAAGTCCCCCAATAAAGTAATTGTGTTGTCATTTCCCAAAAGATGTAATTTCCTCTTTCTATTTTTCTTAAAGCAACTCTCTGGCCCACCCTTGCTCTTACACAAAATCCTACTATTGGGATTTGTTGTCTTGAAAGTGACCTCAGAGACCAACATTTCCTTTGGCAATGGAACCATATCAGCCATCTTCATTCCACTAACGATGCTATACTATGCCTCACTTCTGCCCCATTTGCTACTGCATTTAGGATTATTTAAAATATGAAATCTGCACAAAAACAAAGAAATAAAGACCATCTTGCATTTTGCATGGCTATACTTCTGAACACACACATTTACTGTCATTTACTGCTTTATCAAGTTTATATCATACAAGGCTTGAGAACATTACCATGTTGTGATTAATTATTTTAAACATCTCTTTTAAACATCTCTTTCCTACTCCATCTCTTCCATTGTAGGAAAACAACGGGTGATAGTGGATAGAAATGAATCATGCAGCATCCAGTATAATTACTGAGGATAAATTATATAACTCCACATAATTTTTCTTTTATAAACATACACATTTGAGTTATAGATAAAGTTTTCCATTTATAAAATAACTAGTGCATCCAAATGTTATACAATCTGGTTCCATTACATCATCATTAGTTTGAATTGATTTTTAACAGGATCTTAATTTCAACTTTAACGTTTCAGAGAGGTGAGCTGTTATGAATCAAGTTGAAATTAGTCAAGTTGGGAGTATTTATACCAGAGACATCCTGAAAATTATATATCAGGTTGTGCTTTCCTGGTTGTTAAGCATTTACCAAACATCACTGAATGTAAGTATGTTTACAAATTTT
>PVIR01029602.1:0-20981 GCA_004026965.1 Petromus typicus | reverse complement strand
TCTTCTACAGAATGGAGTACTACTCTGCCATAAAAAATGATAAGTTTGAATCATTTCTACTTAAATGGACATACCTTGAGGATATCCTCATAAGTGAAATAAATAGGTCACAGATAGGTACATATCGCATCTTTTCTCTGGTATGAGAAAATGAAGATGTAAATGAGTCCTAGCATTGTATGTTATATATTGTCAAATAGAAAATGCTCAATGTAAAATAAGGTGAAAGGGGACAATGTTGAGATTGTAACAAAAAAGTAAGGAAACAAATTTTATGTATATGGGGGGGTGGTAGGGTGGGTAGGGCTATGGGAAAAAATGAGAATTAAGTTGTGTCTTATACTGGTACAAATCCCCATTATGGAGTGCAGTCATGATGTGTATATTTAATGTACCAATAAAGATAAAAAAGTATATTAAAAAAAAGAAAAAACTAAGCTTCAGTTCTTATTTTAACTGCTGAGGAGGAGGGACCATGTTCTTGCTTTGTTAAATAACAAGTATCTGACCCAATGTCTTAGTTACTTTTGTGGCAGAAACAAAATTCCTGACACCCAAAAATAATGGAGGAAAGGTTTATTTAACTGAGTTAGCAGCCATTGCAATGTATAATCAGTGGGCTTCAAGGCAGGGTGCTGTGGCAGGAGAAACAGTTCATGGAGGCAGACAGGAGGTAGCAAAACAGCAAGAGCCTCAGCAGCTTTTTTCTGTCCCGTGGAGACTCTATCTAGGGTACTGGCATTAGGGAGGGGCCAAAGCAATCAGTGGACAAATTTAGTGATCACCCACCCTTAATCCCAGCAGAACACACTCCAGAGTCAGCCGCTGCTGAGAAAACCCCATTTAAGACTGTGTGAGGCTTGCGGGGGACATCTACACGCAAACCATAACTAAAGCCCATTTTTCTTTTCCATATCCACAAATTGGGGACTAGATTGTTAATAATTCAGCTAATTAATAACACCCAGTGCTTCAAGTCTTAAAGCAAGATAATAGAGATTCAAGATTTTCTGTTGATAAAGGAGACATAGTGTTTAATGCTTCAGAGATCATTAATGAAAGAAAATATTACAGCTGTTCTCACCCTCTGAGACTTTAGCTAATGAATGTCTCCTAGCTGCTGTTGAAAAATCACCAGTTTCAAGACACTGCACAGCTGACAGATGTTTGAAGGGATAAATTAGGCTGTATAAAAATTAAAATGATAAGTCCTCAGTAACTTTTATGTTTTGGTGCTTTTTGGTTTGTTTTTTGAGGCAGGCAGAGCCTTGCTATGTAGTTCAGGCTGCCCTTGAACTTGTGATCCTCCTCCCTCACCTGCCAAGTGCTGGGATGACAGGCAGGCATGCGCAACCACACCTCAGTCGCTGGTGATTTTTAAAGGCAGCAGCCCATGTCTGACTATTTGCAGACACTCAAGTACAACTGAGAGATGGATATTTGAAGGAATTTTCAAGAAATCCAGTAGGGCTGTAAAAAGTATATTACTAAAACCTCACATAATTTCTGTGCATACCAAGTTTTAAAGGAGGACAGCTTTCTCTGATACCTCTTTATTTTAAAGAAGGTCTCCAGGTTTTTATGTTGGTTGCAACATGTGAGACATGACAGGGATTCTTTATGTACATTTAATGGATGCCTAGCATGATGCTATAATTAAAAGATAATAATATGACAATCTATTAATGAGAAATATATTTACTGAGAACGTATTCTGTGTCTACTCTTATTTATCTTTAAAATAAGTGGCATTCGGGGACATTTTCACACATACAGAGTGAGGCTCACTGTAAATTTACAGAACTCTTAGTAGTCACAGCTTTTCCTGTATCACGTCCATGTCTGTGACTTGATTGTATCACATACTCAGCTGCATTGTGATGATCTGAATGTGAGCTACTGAAGGACAAGTTTGGGTCTCAGTCATATTTTGTCTCCGTGAGTCTGAGATAATGCCTGAGATACAACATATTTCACAAGAGCCAAGTGTATTATGTGCACCAAGTATACTCAAAGCTCAAGACAGTGGTCCTAACTAAAAATGTCCTCAGGCTACAGCATAAAATACAAGTAAAATGTAAGAAGTTACAAGGAGGATGATGACTGATCTTCTAAGCTCATGGATCATCACTTTGACTTCGAGTTAGGATCAATGTTTCTTAGAGTGAGATGTCCCAGATAAATATTTCTGTGTTTAGAAACTTTGGTATTGATTTGACATGGCAACAGTATTGAAGACTGTGATGTTTGCACTTTACAAATCAGAGTGGAACTTATAGCAAAGAACAACTGGTCACTTACTCATAGGCTTTGAGAAACACCATGAACATGTTTGTCCCTATGGACCAATCAAATTGGGAGATATACCCCTGGGAATCTCCAAGATTTTCAGCTCCTCAGGAAACTCTCGTGGGGTGGTGATATTAAGTCAGCCTAAGTACTGGTTAAATATGGTTCTGATGGGGAAAAGCTTCTACTGCACTATGTTGGATCTAGGGTCTGAAGTACAGTTGACCTCAAAGAGCATTTGCTTGACATCTGTGTACACCTCCTCCAAGTGCTTTATGATATCACTTTCCTCTTGCTAAATACCACATTCTATTAATAAAACCTTAGGTTACATAAGCATCCTGGAAAGCTTATGCGCACTTGGAAAGTTTTCGCCATATTGATGATTCACAACTTTAATTTATTTTCAACTAAAACTTTTCCATACTTGCTAACCATATATGCTTTATCCTCTCCTGGTAGTGTCTTTTTTGTGTGAAAGTGCCAGACCTTCAAATTATTCTTTTTAATTTTCTTCTTTCTAGATTTGGCCTGTCATTCCAGCCTGCTGAGATCTTTTTGGATCTTGCCAGTGAACGTATTCTATCTCCCTGAGCTTCATGTCATCAGCTAATTGAATAAGTAAGACTTTGTGTCTGCCCTTTAAAAATCTGACCTTGTCAAAAAGGCTCCCTGGGCAGTCAAGCTGATTGCTACACATACGTCCTCCATTTCTTTCTTACTGAAATAATTTGTGATGGCAGTCACAAATTTATTGTCCCAAGATACCGGGTCTGTCTTCTCTCAAGGAGTCTAGTGCATGCCTCTGTCTATGTCTCTGTGTTGTACATGACATCATTCAGACCATTACAGAAGACACTTAATAAATAGATTTAAATCACATAATTTTATTCTTTTTCTAGCACAGAAAATGGAAGCACAATCTGGAAAATAACAGTAACAAAAAACTATTTCCTTATTCCTCAGCTATCAAAAATGCTAACCACTGCCCAATTCTCCTCAAAGACAAAGACCTAAACTTGAGAGAATAAGCATACATCAATTTAGCTGTACCGATTACATTGGCATTATTTCTTACATCAAGATTTGGGTACTGTGAAAACTGCACTAATTGCCTAGCTAAAAATAATTACTAAATCGAAGCAGATGTAATATGATTTACTGCTCAAACTAATGCTGCATTCACTGAAAAATAAATACTAAACCAGGTCATTTAGCAATTTGACTGAATATTATTAATAAATTTCTAAGGAACTTCTTTTTCCCTCCAAAATCTGAGAATTCTTGAAAGACAGTAAATGTCTTTTAGTTCTGAATATCCTACATAGTACTCCAAAAATAAACACCGACTAATGTGAGATTTAGTGCTTATTATTCTTTGAATGTTGTTCTAAATTAAGGAGACAAGTTGACGAAAAGTTAACTACTGTGAACTGGAAAGCCTCCAGTTAAGTAGTTGGATTCCAAATTCTCCCTGGCTCAAAGGCTGGAGGACATTTATCAAAGCTTAGGAAAATCAAGACTCAACACAAGGCTGGTTTAGACAACAAAATACTGACTCACTCTTTTTGTGTTGATGAAAGATGCTCTGCCCACGTTCCTAAACTGTGTCCATGTACACAGAAACCAGTCTGAAGCAACCACAAAGAAACATTTAAATTGAGACCAATTTTTACAAGAAGAGCTGTATTTTCTGGCATGCTACCAAATGGGGAGTTTCAGAATCCAGCGCTTCAAAAATTTCCTTGGTCCACATGTGTATTCTAGCAGTGGAAACTGGCAGTGAGCTCATCCTAGTCAGTAAGCAGGTTATGTAGGTCCATAAGACTGACTCTGAGCATCCCTGGGGTACAGCCCTAGTTGGGTGCGGCCTTCTCATGGCAACAGGGCATCTGGCTTAAAGAAATAAGCAGGCCTCTCAGCAACCCATAAGCACAGACTGTTTCTCTCTTTCTCATAGTATCATAGCAACCTTTGTACTCCTCTTTATATTTTTGAAGAAATTTACTGAGAGAAAATGAATGTATGTACAATATAAGAAACATAATATATATTAAATATAAAATAAAATATTAAATATAAAAATTAATATTAAATATAAAAACTTATTTTTTTATACTTTAGGGGTGCAGCTTTAGGTTCACAGAAAAACTGAGTGGAAAGTACAGAGATTTACCATGCACCTCACTGCTCCTTCAGAAGCATAACTTCCCCCAATATCAAAATCCTTCACTAGAGTGGTTTGTTATAATTGATAAGCCTACAATGACACATCACTATAATCCACAACCCACAGATGACATTACTACTCACTCTTAGTGGTGCATATTCTACAAGTTTGGACAAATGTATAAAAATACTTCTGCAACTTTACAGTATCATATTCTCTCCCTCTCTTTCACCACTGACAGACACATATCCTGTTTTCATAGTTTTCTTTATGTCATATAGCTGGAACCACACAGCAGGTAGCCTTTTCAAATTGACATCTTTCCCTTTTGTAATATGAATTTAAGTTTCTTCTATGTTGTCTCATAGCTCCATAGGTCATTCCTTTTTAGTATTCATCCCAGTCTTCATATGTGAAAGAGTTTATTTCTTCTTTCAGCTGCTGAAAAGCATCTTGATTGTCTCCAAATTTTAACCATTGAAATGTGGGCAATTCAGTGGAGTTAATTATACTCACAATGATATACAACCATTGCCACTGTTTGTCGAATAATATTTACTTGTATGTATGTACCTTGTTTAGTTTATCCATTCAACTGTGGATGGACACTGAGGTCAATTACTCCTTTGGCAATTATGAACACTGCTTCAAAAGAAAGTGTCCATATGAATCCTTGATCTCAGTATTTTTGGGTATATATCCAGGAGAGGAACTGTTGACTCATGTGGTAATTTCTGTGTAAGCTTTTTAAGGAACCGCCAAACTTTTCCACAGCAACAGCACCACTTACATTCCCACCAACAGCTAGAAGGGTTCCAAAGTGTAACTTTTCTAGAGATACAGATAGAATGGTGATCAGTTCAAATGAAGGATAACTTGAAATTACCTGGCTTGTTGACTAACTGGAAACCTTGTTCCACTCCTGATTCCATAAGAGAAATTTTACTGTTAGATGTGATAATTAGTCATTCTCAGACTTACTGTTCTCATCTGGAGTTTCCCTTGCTAAGACTTATTTTCTTGCCTTGGAAGCTCCTTTCTTCCCACTAACGTAACCTCAAGTTGTTATTCCCCGGTTTCCGTTCAGGCTGTCTTTAGCTCGCTAGCTCCCCGTGCTCCTTTGTCTAATGAACCTCTACATTGTGTTCACCCAGGTTGTCTCACAGATGACATTTTTACCTGTCCATTTTCAGTTTTTCACCCTGTCCATTTGGCTAGTTGGAATTCCTTTCTGCTATCTTCCTTACTGTCTACTCAATATTATTTTTGAGTCCACCCTTCCTTAGGCCAACTCATCCCTTGTCAAAATAGGGTAAAATGATCTTTCTGAATTTTTTTTTATCTTAGTTATCTTATCAGTCACACAGTTCTATCTTAAAATCTTAGACAATAAAAAGGCTGAAAATCAATGGATATTTTACTAGAAGTTTCCTTTGTCATTTCCTATACTGGTACCTTCCTTTCATTCATCCATTTGCCTACATCTTACTTAAGGCCATAGCTATCTCCTGACAGTAGTTTCCAAATTTATATCTGCCGTTCTTCATTTGGATCAGTATTGTTAGCTGCACAGAATATTATTAGAGTGAAGATCCTTTTATTTAAGCTCATCAGTTAGTTCCCACTGAATATAGTTTACAAGTCTAATTCTAGTAATTCAGGAAATCACAATGGTCACCCCCATCTTTACCATAATATCTCCCACTATTTCCTAACAGAAGTCTTTTCTCCAGCTCCTCCTGCTTGGGGGGCATATCTCCTGCCATCTGGCTCATGACCTGGCTATGGTCACCTGGTCACCATGTTCCTTTATTTAATAAATATTTATAGTTTACTCCAAGATAAGGTCTCCATGAAGACAATGGTTAGAAGTGAAATGTCTATCGTTGGCTAATTTCACATTGTTTGTAAGGTTTGGCTTATAGTTTGCTTATCTCTAGAATGAATATAAGTTTGGCATGTTACCAGATGCCACATGGCTGGCTACCGAATGGCACTGAGGTATATACCATATGTTAAGGTCTCATTCTTTTCCAGCAGGCTTGGAAACTTTGGAAAAATAGTTGGAGTGAAACTGTTTCTCAGGAAAGGATGCACATTAACTGAGCTTGTGGAACAGACGAGTGTGTGCACTGAAGAACATCAATAACTTAATAATGACAGCTATAAGCTCCATAAGTGGAAACATGTGTATTCTATAATAGCCTTTTCCCAATGAAAAGGAGCCAACTATGCACAGAGTACCTAGTGAGAATAGAATCAAAAGACATGGCTGCTTCCATGAACCAGATTGGGAATTCCTCTGTTACAGAGGCCAACTTGCTCATGTCCTTATAGTGGACTTGGGAGTTTCCCGGTATCTATGCCGACTCCCTTCTGGCAATATACCATTTTACAGTTTTACTTTCAACAGCAACAACACAATTTTCGCAGGACTATCTTTCACCTTGAGTCATTAAAGTCACTGTGATGTAATTTTGTTTCTTCCAACTCTGCAGGAACACACTAGTTTTGTCTTATCCCCCAGACCAATTAAATATTCTTAAGTGAATCTCCAACTGTAACTTGCTGGGGACAAATCTTCTTGCCCCTCCTTTTCATGTTCTTTGGAGTTACTTTCCTGTCTCTTCACTTAGTTACTTGGTGCCACTGATCACAAAATACATTGCTCAGCTCTTTTTTTCCACGTGCAAATGGAAATGTCTCAAGAATAATTGATCAGTAGATTATGAAACTGTTTACACTAAATATGACTAGTACATAGTTGGTATTCGGCCCTTATTTTTTTAAATGCACAGACTATCATAATAAAAATTCTATGATAAGTTGCCTCTAATTTTTCCTTCTTTCAGGGATGTCTACCATTAGTGATTGTCTCAAGACTATTTTACTTTTTTAAAATTTAAAAAAAAAATTTTTTTTTTGAGACAGGGTCTTGCATTGTAGTTCAGGTTGGCCCTGAGTTCAGCCTCAAACTCACATCACAGCAATCCTCCTGCCTCTGCCTCCCGAGTGCTGGGATTACAGGCATGAGTCACCATGCCCAGCACTGTGGTATGTGGTACTGATTGCTGCTGGGCGTAAGTCTCTGCACCCAGTATTGTATGTGGTTACCGGGGGATCAAACCCAGGCTCTTGCACTTGCAAGACAGGCTTTGGAACCATTGAGCTAAATCTGGCCCTCTTGAGACTATTTTAAATATTCACTGTTGAAGAAAATGTTCAGAATGTAAAACAGTTAAGCACTTTCAGGCCTTAAATCATTGGCTATATAGTGACAAACACTGCTACCTTTTGGGGCTGCCTGTGGGGAGCTGGCTGGGTTCCATGAATTTGTTCATGAAACAAACATGAATGAATTTGTTTCACCTGCTAAGAAGCTCTTCTTCATGGGGCTGGGACTTGACCCCTCACTGCTGCTCTTCTGACTTTGATCTAATCTCCCTGGATTCATGAAACAAGTCTCAAGTGGGCCGGGGAGTTAGCTCAGTGGTTCCGGTGCCTGTCTTGCAAGCGCAAGGGCCCGGATTCGATTCCCGGCAACCACATAACAATACTGGGTGTGGAGACTCACGCCCAGCAGCAACCAGTACCACATACCACAGTGCCGGGCGTGGTGGCTCATGCCTGTAATCCCAGCACTCGGGAGGCAGAGGCAGGAGGATTGCTGTGATGTGAGTTTGAGGCTGAACTCAGGGCCAGCCTGAACCACAAAAGCGAGACCCTGCCTCAAAAAACCTAAAAAAAAAAAAAAAGAAACAAGCCTCAAGTGTCACAGTTCTACATGCTGAATTCTCTTCAGTGTGTTGATGTCCCAAATGATCTGAAGATGAGGAGACCCTTGTGAATGGAGAAAAGCAGTCTCTTTGTTCCTGGTTTGTCTTAGACACTTCCAAAGAAAGAGAAACCAAATAAAAGCTGAGTGAGTTTCTATTTTGCATGGTGCTGGACTCTCTGGTGTATTCTGTATTTATCTCTTGATTTTAGTGAGGGAAGCAGAATGAATAGGAAAGGACAGCTTGAGAAATATGCAATCCTTTCCAAGGACTGTCTTAAACAGCACCTAGACTCAAATGTAAAAATATATTTTTTTAAAATATTGCAGAACGGATGCAGGAAAAAAATCTCCATTTGCTTAGTTTCTGCACAGAATTTCATCACCACTGGTGCTCTGTGCTAAGCAGATAAGAGGACTGGGACGTGACTGTAGTCAAATGGGGACCTTTCCCAGTCTTTCATTTCTCACTGTCCCATTGCACCAGTTAGGGGATCTAGTGTGTTTCTTATTGAATCTTTCTGTTTTCAGTGTGAATTACTGAACAGTCCCCTGATACTGATTTTTATCTCCTCACAAGATAAATTTTAGTTACACTGGCACATGCTTATTCAGTGCCTTACTCTCAAATTATGTAAAAAAAAAATGGAATGAAAAAACAAATTTAGCTTTAGGTAGTGGAACAAAACAGGAAGGAAAAGCCAGCCCACAGAGCTGTTTTCTTTTTTAGTTGTTATAAAAATCAAATTTAAATAGATATCTTAGTATATTAAATATATGATAGATTACTCATGTGGTCTCAAAAGTCATGCTGGAATAAATTAAATTAATTTTATAATCTTATCCTTTTCTCTTGCTGAGCATATATGTGTATACTGGGCAGAAGGTATAGTAAGTAGAAGAGTTAATAAAATCTCAGCATCAGATCACTCATATGATTTTTTACAGTATTACTTATTTCCTATTTTAAAAGTATTCATTCACTTTTAAAACTCATTCCATAAATATTTACTTTACCTCATGCTGGATATATCCTTATTTAACAGGTATTACTATCTGGAATATCTTTGAATTCCTAGAAATGGAGTGACCCTTACTGTTCCCAGCACTAGCGGAAGGGTCCTGGAGTCTTGAAGAAGATGTAGCACGGGAGACCCTTGGGTTCTCCTGTCACAGGGCAGGGAGAGACTGTGATCAGTTTCCCAGGTTAGAAATGATACATATTTCTGCAACTGTATAAATAAAAAATGAAAATAAAAAATAAAAGGCTAGAGCCCTGAAAGTTACAATAGAGAAAATAAAAAGGTATTTTCAAAGTTAAAAAAGAATAATCATGAGGTACTGAAGAACCAGCTTCATCTTCTGAAATAAAGATGCTGATTCATTTGAATGACTTTGCTTCCACTATGTCTTCCCACTAAGTTTTCTGTTGGTTACAACTGATTAATGGAAAAGAACACACACACACACACACACACACACACACACACACACACACACACACATACTCTCTCTCTTTCATATATATATAATGTACACTTCAAATTATGATGCTCATTAGTATCAGTTTTATAATTTCTTTACCCAGAAAAACTAAAAATTGGAGAAAGCATTATATATGTGCAACACAACCAGTAAACATACTTGCAAACTTAGTTGAAAGGCTTAACACATTTTTTTCACACTTTTTAATGAATATCTGTAAAACACTGCAGTCAAACAAGTTAATTTAGAAATTATTTGGAGATATTGGAAAAGGGGTGTTGGACTAACAATACAAAAGAGTCCCAAGAGGATTATTGTGACTGTATTAGGACGATTCAGCTTATCCAATTTTACCAAATACATTCTTTCACTTTATGCTCATTTACTTTTAATATAATCTCTCATGACTTCCCAATACATTACTAAAAATATTTCAGAAAAATAGCTGTTTCCAGCAATATGCTGGAGTAGGTGTTGTTCTGTAGGAATTGTCTGGTGTGGAAAGGACCATAGTTAGTGTACACTATGTGGTAATAATAAAAACCTAAACCATTAATTGTCCAGGTCTAAGATTAGTAGGCAAATGACAGAGGGGAGGGAAAGGGCCCTCAGGTCTTATGTCTCACACCATGGCACAGAAAACTGAATACTTTTACCTTAGGCCAACAACAAAATTAATAAGTTAGGCTTGAGATTTTCAAAGTAGGAGAATGCTCTCAGGTTGATGCAGACCCTTTGCTCAGAGTGGAAATATGTACAAATACTCTCAAGGAAAGCATTCCCTTGGATCCTCACAAAAGAACAAACAAAAATTACACAATCAAAGATCACCAAAGTCAGCTGGGTATGGTGGCTCACACCTGTAATCTCAGCACTTGAGAGACAGAGGCAGGAAGATTGCCATGAGTTTGAGGCTTGCCTGGACTACATAGTGAGTTCAGGTCAGCCTGAACTACAAAGCAAGACCTTCTCTCAAAAATTTTTTAAAAAAATTACCAAATTCAAGAGAAGGCAAGCTACCTCCCTAAGAGTCAGAGGTAATTACAAAAACAGACTTTCCCCTCTAGGGAAAAATATAGCTAAACAGTCAGATATGGAATACATAAGACTCATGTATACACAATTTAAAGAAATGACATAAGAAATTGGACATGGTGGCACAGAAGTGTAATTCCAGCATACTAGGAGGCTTAGGAAAGAGGATGGCAGGTTTGGACCCAACCCCAGGTATTATGCTTTGGGTTTGGATGTCCACTCAAAGCCTCATGTGGTCATGGGTAGGTGAATCTAGAGCCTGTAGTGCTAGGATTAAGAGTGTGTAGTTATATAGAGTGATTAGTATGGCACTGCCCTACTTCCAGTAGTTTGAACAGAGAAAGGGAGAAGAAAGACACTATCAGGGTCTGTTGTTGCTTTGTTCTGCTTCTGCCTCCATGAACCGTTGTCCCTCTACCACCCTGCTTTGGAGCCAGTTGATTATGGACTGAAACATCTAAACCAAATGAATCTTTCCCCTTTTATTTTAGGTGTCAAACATTTTGTTTCCCCAAAGAGCGAAAAGTAATTAACACACTGGGTAACTTAGTAATTTGGCAAGAGCCTGTCTCAAAATAACAATAAAAAAGAACTGAGGCTCAGTACCTAGTCCTGAAAAAGTAAAACACTTCTTCCACATGTACAAGAAAGAAGGACGGTATTATGAGATATGACCAGAAAGGCTTCTAAAAGTTTAAAATCGAAAATACATTTGGGATAAAAAGGGGAAAGTGCTAGCTGGAGAGGTAGAAATAATAAAATAAGAACTGAATAGAGTAGTACAGAAATACACAAAGATGAAAAAGAACATAGAAGAGTTTGAGAATGTAAAATGAATAAAAAGTTCTAGCATGTGTCTAATGGGATCTCAAGAAATGAGAATAGAGTAGGGAAAAATAAATATTTGAAGGGTTAATTCTTGAAAACTTTTCAGAACTGGTGAAAAATGATGACATGAATCTGCGCAAAGCAAACCAATGAGAAAATATATAAGAATTTCCACATACAGTTCTATCACAGTGAAATTCCTAACCATCAGTGAAAAAGAAGAGAGGAAAAATCTAGAAATGAAATTATAAGCATAATGTGAATTATTCATTAGTCACAGGGACGTTGTTGTTCTGTAAGCTGTTGGAATACTCTTTCAAATATGCTGAAAAATTCTATTTTTTGGTAAATCCACTACCATCACTTTGTCTTCTGACGTGGATTCTTACGTATTTATTATAATTGACCCTAGGTAATAGCTTTCTTGGTACATAAGTTATTATCCTCATTAAGGTACTAAGTTATTATCCCCATGAATCAGATTTAGAATTTAATTTTTCCTCCCAACTCAGTTTTAAACTGATTAGATTTTCTTATACCACACACAAAATTATTCAGTTCAGTTATTCAGAGTGGCACTTTTCAATCGCAGCTGCAACATAGAATTGCTCAAGGAATTTTAATAAAATACCAATGCTGATATCCTTTCTCTTGAAACTTAGTTGATTATTGTGTGTGTCAATAACCAGCACTCTAAAATATGTATTAAAGAAAATGAAGCAAACATAATATTGTGAGAGGATGAATTAAAACTATATGGATATATCCACGATCTAGGGTTGTTTACCAGGCAGAGTCTCCTAAATTGCAAGGTGGAATTTAAGTTTCAGTAGTCAAGTTTTCTGACAAACATGTTCCCAGGGGACCAGGGAGGAGCCTGGGAATTCCTTGGGTGGTGAAATCAGGCTATTCTGGTTGTGGCAGGGCTTTGCTGTTCCTACCACTGGACAGAGTTGCTTCTTTCATGTTTTCTTCCAGTCTCTGAAATTGAGGTCAAGAGTCACATTGAGTCCCTGCTTTGTTTCTCTTCTGGGTCCAGTTCATTTATAATAGGGGTTCCTAATGAGCCACCAACTTATACCAGCTGTGAGCAGTTGGGAAGCAGGAGGCAGGAGGTGAGTTAGAGAAACTTCACTATATTTATACGACCTACTCCCCATCACTGTTACTATCAGAGCTCTGCCTCCTGTCAGGTGAGGACCCAGAACTCTATTGTGAGGGAGGTAGGCTCTCTGCTCTTTCTAACATTTTAATCCTGAACCCACTCTCACCCCCCTAGTCTGTGCACCTATAGAAAAATTGTTTTTCATGAAACCAATCCCTGGTACCAAAAGTTTGGGGCTACCAGTTCACAAGACCGCCCTTGGGGAACACCAGTCACCTATCCATTTAAAGACAGGCCTGAAATTTGTGGAAGGGGCATGAACTCTCAATACCCATTAGTGAGTGGTGATTCTGTATCATTCTTACTTTAAACGTTGCTGTGTTTGCCTAAAGTTCTACCTTTGCCTTTTAAAAAAATGATTTATATATGGAGTTTCTTAGGAAAGAGACAAACATCTCTCATTATCTAGTATTTCTAGTATCTAGTATTTCTAGTCTTAATTTTTCCTATCTTGCTTTCATTCTCTAAATTTCCTTACTCTTTCTTGCCAACTGCTATCTTCACTTTTTTAAAAAAGGTAGCAATATTACTGATGCATTGGCTTTCTTTTGAAATGAGACCTGGAAGGGTGGGGTGCAGGTAGTTATTATGGACTGCACTGCTTTTGTGTGGAGACCTTAACTTCTGGTACAAAATGAGTCTTAGGAGATGAAGCCTTTGGGAGGAAAGTTTAGAGCAGAGCCAGAAGGTAGAGTAAGAAATGAGGGTCTTTTTGAGAAAAAGAAGACAACAGTTTGTTCTCTGTGCCATGAGAGGCTTCATTCAAAAGAGGGCTCTCTGCACAGTAGGAAGAATGCTTTCATGAGATCCTTCCGACTCCAGAATGATGTAAACAAAACATCCCCTTAAGCCCATCTTTGCATTCTTGTTACAGTGGTCTAAATGATGAAGACAGCAGGTACGCAGTCCTTTCCCAGATACTGGCACGTGTCACCCTGACTAATTCCCTACAATAAGATAAGTCTCACCAAATTATCGGAGGCAGCTAAGTCCCTGCTACAGAATATAGAAGCAGCAGTGTGATGCGGAGGAAAGTAGTGGCCTGATGGTCTCGAGATTGTTTCTGGCCCACACCTGTGAAATAAATACTTTACGTAACAAGGGTAAAGCCACTCCTGCTTTTTTTCCCAGGGTTGTTTCCTCACGTTTAACATTGCAAAGAAACTTATTAATATTTGTCAACATCAGAAATATATTTAGCATTTGAAGTCATAATCTTCTCTGAAGAATTTAGCTAGAAGACATAACTGAAAATATATGATAAAATACAATACATTACTCATTGAAGTATTAGAACAAAAAATTTCTTGCTGTAGTATTTAAAACTACTTGTATAATAGGTAAATAAAAGGGAACATCCACACAATGGAATGCTATGAAGCTACAAAGTAGGAAGATCTTACTGAGACAAAATACCTTATCCCCAAAGTTAAAGGAAAGAAAGTTTATCTGGCCCACAGTTTGTAAATGTTTCCATCCATACTTGCCTGACTCTAAGGCAATGTAGCATGGCAGAGGGGTATCTCAAAGGAGAGACAGTGTATGGCAGGCAGAAGGCTGCAAAAGCAACAGCTACAAGCAGCAAATGATAAGCAGCAGTCACATTCTTCCTGTCCCTTATATCCTATCCAGGCTAACCCTCCCTCTTTGGGCAGGTGACACTCACACCCAGGGTGGGACGGCTTTAGTTCTAGCATCACACTATGAATACGTCACACCATCACATACCCTACATCCAGTTACTTCTAAAAAGTCCTACCTATGACCACATGAGTAGCTGGAAGAACAAAGAGTAGATTTATATTAATCAAGTGTGATAGGGCATGCTTGTAATGCCAGTACTCAGGAGGCTGAGGCAGGAGGATTAGCTTGAATTCAAGGCCAACTGGGCTACATAGTAAGTCTGAAGTCAGCCTGAACTACATATAAGACCTTGTTTCAAAAAAACCAAACCAAAACAAAACAAAAAGCTCCCCCAAAATTCCACAACTACATAGTATCCTTAGAAAAATTAGTGAATCTGTTTTATTATAAACAAATCAAAGAATATTTTTTGAAAAATAAATTACATTAAGTTGTTAAAATGAAAAAGTTGGCAGAGTACTGGATATCACAATGGAAATAAAAAACTAGCTTAGAAGCCCCATCAAAGTTATTTTTAATAACCCAAAAAACCACAAAATTAAAAATAATAGAAAGAAGAGGGGAGGGAGAAAGTTTAGAAATGGGGGGAGTGACTTCCAGAGATTCAGAGTTGACTCACATTTCTATGAGAACAAATAGGAGTGAGGGAAGGTGAGAGATAATGGAGGACAATAAACAGTGGATGAAAATATAGTGAAAAAATAAATCCTTCATTTTGCAGTATATACAAAGAAAAATGAGGCAGATGAAAAACACACCGATACTATTGAAATTTCTGAAAAAAGTAATTTGAAATTAGAGAAATTAGAGAAAGACAAAAATGATGTTCATCTATAAAAAGTGTGAGATTCAGACTTCTTACCAGCAACAGTGAACACTGAAACTCAAAGAGGCAAAGACAACAACAAACAAAGAACACTCGGGAAGACTGTGAATGTTAAATTCCATGTTTAAAATTTGTAGGTAGCATTTTCAGTCATACAGCTTTGCAGAGAACTTATCAACTTCACATGATTCATAAAAGCACTACTTAATGCGGCTTTAAAACTAAACAAAAAAAAAAAAGAAGAAAAATTATGCATGCACCACAAAAGCAGCAGCAAAACATAACTTCAGAAGGAAACTCAAAAGACTGTGGAGAGAAACCACTCAGACCTTCAGGATTGTAAAGTCGTTCTGGTAATGTCCAGAGATTAATATTTTAGCATTGTATTCCCTTCTTTATAAATTAAACAACATAATTTGTTTCTGTAGTAAATATTAATAAGAGCATAATCATGTAACTGCCTTATACAAGCTTTGGTTTAACCGAAAGAGGAGACCTGGAAAATATAATCATAGTTACAAGACAGAATAGCACATGGAGAGAAGTAGAGAAGACATGGTGTAAACTCATTTGATTTCATAGTTTCCAAATCTACAAATCAATGATCCTAAATGTTCAAAAAAAAAAGAAAAAATGTAAAAAATGTATCTTAAATTTTAGTGGTGATCTCAAAAGAACTACAACATAGGTTTCATGTTTTTTTCCCCCATGTGGAGCAAATTTGGAGATGCAGTGAGATAATAGCCTGACTTTTAAATTTTGATCCTTATATATTATTTGATTCTAAAAATTATATTAAAGACTTGCTTGTCAATAAGGGTTTACTTGAAGAAACAGAAATAGAATTGTATTAGAATTCTATTTAATCTTTGGAAAGAATGAGATATACCTGTATGTACTTCTGAGGAAGTTTCTATATAACTATACATTTAATGTAAATAACAGCATTTATAAAATGGTATAGTATGCTCCTCATTAAGATGAAAAGAATGTTTTTGTATCTGTGTGCATGCTTATATGCTAACACATGAAAATATCAGGGACAAGAAACTGAGAGTACTGGAGGGAAAAGAGTCTTTCAGGATTTATTTTTAAATTTCTGAATTATGTTAGTATTTTTAAGGTGTAATGTATGAATATTTCTTTAAAAATAAATTCTATGTTTTCAAAAAAAATATAAAGGCAATATGCATGGTAGTAAGTAAAAAAAATCCCGTAAGTATATAGATACAGTTACTTTCTTGCTTTCATTTAAAACTCAGAACTATTAAATGTATTATTAAAATATGGACTTTTGTTTTGATAGCAAATAGTGCCAATATTACTTATTAAATAAACCCTATTTCCCACAGAAAAGAGATGATTCCATTATCATATAGTAACTTCCCATAAGGTACTTCTATGTTTCTCGGTTTGATTCTATTCTGCTGTTCTATTGGCTTTTTCTTGTTCAAATAACATTTTTTATTACATTAGCTTTAAAATAAATTCTAGTATCTTGTACTAAATGCACCTGCACCACCTCCTTATTTTTTTCCCCTTACATCTTCTTGGGAATTCTTGTATTTATTTTTCTACTTGAACTTTCAAATAATTTGTTCTAGTACAAAAAAAAATCTTTTGAAATTGTTTGGGTTGCATAAAACATGCATTAGTGTTATAATAAAATATATTTTAAAAAAATCTATATTACTATCTCATTCAAAGTCAGTGACCACCACTGAAAGCACAACATAGAGTTTCCTCTGTTGTGAGAGTGGCCAAAAAGTCAAAGGCCAAGTGAGAAGTGGTCACCTTCACACACACAATAAAATCATCTGCGATAGAAAATAACTGTGCTCCGAAGCTGCCACACAGACTCACCAGGACAAAGCTTTGAAGTTTTTGAATGTCTATGTTCACTGACCAAAGTCATCAGAAGTTTGCAGTGAGCAAACCTGAGTTAAACCGACAGATCCTAAACACCCTAAGGGGAAGGGCCACGTGCTCCAGAGTGACAGCTGCTACCCCAACATGGACGGTGTGCAAGTGCAACTTACAGTCACGCCTTTGTTCACAGACAATGCATTACTTATGTCCCTGAAAAATTGACAGCCCCATCTTCAAGACATGTGACTATTGAGAGGAAGAAATCTCTGCCAGTGAAATACAGCTCTTGGGAAGACGAACAATCCTAAGGGAGGATGATTTACTCATATTACTGGCATTGGGAAAGAAACGTGGCAGTCTTGTCTCCTGTTTTCCAACTAAAGGACCTTGGTCTCTGAGGTTTATTTTCTTTATTTGTGAAATATATGAAAAACATTTTGGAGTGAACATTAAACAATATATAAAGCATCTCAATCAATGCTTGACATTTCTGGTTTCCAAGAGGTGCTACAAAGCACTGAAAATTAAAGACATACAACAAAAGGTATAGGGTACAATACAGGAGGTTGTATTAAGTGATGGGAGTATGTTTTAAAAGTAAATATAAAATATGTGCTGGGAATTATTTAATATTTTTTTATTGTGAAATTCAAAGTTTCCAGCAGCAGAAAGGCTGAGCAGAAGGCTCAGGTGCACAAAATCTGAGGGGCTGTCTGTCATCTGTAAGGTCAAGGCATGTGATTTTATGCTATGGAAGTCTTTCATAACAGGGTAAAATAAGAAGCCTCATGTTTTATAAACATTGTAACAAGAGAGAAGACATACTTGGAAGTATTTAGAAGCAGGGCTGAATGTTCACACTGTAGACAGGAAGATTATTTCAAAAGAAGCATTAGACTTACTTTCTTAAGCTGCCATAGGAGAGAGACCAAGTGTGCAGAAAAAGAAAAGTTGATAAGAAAGACTGTGTATAATACTACACAGGTAGCACAACTATGGGAGTTGAGGAATCGCTTGTGAGGCTCAGCCCTGCTTTCCTGGTAAACCTGAGACTGAGGAAAGATTAACTTCCTGGGCTGGGTAACCTTGTCAGTGAGTGCATAACACCTGTTCCTTTGCAAGATTTAGATGTAGCATGTAGATATGAGAATGTGGCCCACATTGAGCATTCTTTCTTTCTTTTTCTTTAAATTGAAATCTTTATTGATACATTACATATGCACACCATGATTGCACTCATGAATGAAAATTTATACCAGTACATGACACAACTTAATTCTCATTTTTTCCCATACTCCTACTCATTCTACTCCTCCCACCCCCTATATACATAAACTTTGTTTCCTTTCTTTTTTGTTATAATCTCATTATTTTCCCCCTCATTTTTTACCCCTTCACTGCATTACACTTTGAGTATTTTCTATTTCATAATATATAACATACATCCTAGAACTCATTTACATCTTCATTTTCTCATACCAGAGAAAAGATACAATATTTACACATCTGTGACTTATTTATTTCACTTATGAAGATGTTCTCAAGGTACATCCACCTAGGTATAAATGATTCAAACTTATCACTTTTTTATGGCAGAGTAAGACTCCATTCTGTAGAAGAACTACAACCAGTCTCCAGTTGATGGACATTTTTGTTGCTTCCAAGATTTAGCTATACTTCTTTATTGAATTTTCATACCATACAAACGGATGGAGTATGCCTATTTTTGCTCCAAAGTCCACCATCTGATTTGGGAGAAAGAGGAGAAGCCACACAAACAGCCACAGTTGGGAATGAGCTTTAGCTGTGCCACTTCCACTATAGGCAAGTATGTTAATTTCCTCTGGAAAGTTAATCTCCTGTATTAGTATTCCTCCCATGAGATGTACATAGTAGTGGAAGAAGAAGAAACAAATGCATATGAAAGAATGATGTGTGGTAAGGAATGAGATCATAGAGAAGAACTGACTTTTTATACAGAGTGATCAAGGAAGGAAGATTAGTAAAGGTCTTACTGAAGTGCTTCCTTGCAGAAAGTCAGAAAATAAGTCTTGAAAACATTTGGGAAAAAAGAATTTTAAAACTAGAAAATGGAAAGAGCAAATGCTCTCAGGCAGAAGGAAGCTGGGCATGGAGACTGAGCAGCAGGCAAATGTGCATGGTGAGTGGCACCAGGGAGAGGAGCAGCAGAAAATCCAAGGAAGTGCTGGAGACCAGACCCTGTTGCGATGGGCAGGCAGCTGGAGGTCACCAGTGAGCATGGGCAGGTGTCCAGCAGCATCTCCTCTGTATGATCAGGGGAACAAATGACCAAAGGCACCAACTGACTGGGCTAAGCATCTCTAGAAGTACTCTGCAGAGCAAAGACTGCAGGGGCATCTGGAAGAAGAGGTAATGTCAAGTGACATTCCATATGCAAGGATTTGATTGAGCAGAGAAGAAGGCCTATGTGCCACAGGTGGGAGTGTAGTATGATCATGTTCTGGATTTATTTAGAGGGTAGAAATGGCAGTATTTAACAGTGGATGGACAAGGTGTGATCTTTGAAAGAATTCTGGCTGGTGATGTAAGAATAAGACGAGGGAAATTATGTGCCTACAATTATTTAAACACATCAATCCAATTCTAGGTTCTGAGAGATTTGTCAGCCTCTGCAGCTTCAGCCCTGTTGAGCTTCCCTGGCTCTGCCATCAAGAGTGGACCTCGGTGTTTTGTCTGTTCAGATCTTGTGCTTCTTGAGTCCTTCTTTTCTAGGTAAACAAAAGTGAAAAGTCATTTTATATCTAACACCAAGACAAGCAGATGCAAAGACTATTGAGGAGAGATACTTTCTGCCCCCAAACAAGGCTGAGAAGAATCATTGTAGAGTTTCACATTAAGCCAAGGATACACAACTCAAATGATAAGCAGAGCTCAAAGCCTTAATCCAAGTAGCTTTAAAGAAGCTGTAAAAAGCAGCAACTCCCCCAATCCCAAGCAGCAACCAATGGAAGCAGATGATTTAGCCCTAGAAGGGAGCAATAAAAAATAAATTCACTGTCAATTAGAAATACTGAAAAATGAGTATAAAAATCAAAGGAAAGTGTTTGTCACACATTACTTGACATTTGAAGAAAAATGGGCCCATTTGGCCCAAACTATTTCTGAAGTATAGTCTTCTGAGAAAAGCAAGTTGTTACCAGGTCAATCTTGGTTTTGGTTAATATCTTGCTTTTCCAAGTTGTAATTACACATAAAGTGACTGTAGGAGAGGTTCAGGTATCCAAAAAGCCACAGCTTTTGTGTCAGAAAAGGAAACATACCCATTGGCCCTCAACCTCCTCTAAGTCAGTCAGAACTCAACTCACTTCTGACAGTGGAGTCTAGGTGAAGAACCACCATTCCCACTCCTCAGAGGCAGTGCAGGAGATGAAAAGATGCAGGGTCACTTGTCCCAAACTCAGCTATTTTGCATCAAGGTGGAACTAGAACTGCTAGCAGCAGACCCTGAGACCTTTCTTCAGGATGTCAATTCTCTGACCTCTCTTGGTGTTCCCATCCTAGATAATATTTTATACTCTCTGATCCCTAATTATTTACCAGTCCTCCTAAGCCATGCATGTCAAACTTTGTGAATGCTTCCTTCAGGAACAGTTTTAGATGAACACTTTTTCAGTGTCAAAAAGAAATATGTCTACTTATAATGACTCTTTTCCACACATCACAGCTTTGTCTTCAGGGTTTGCTGTATGTGACAAGAGTACTGCAAGTACAGTAAGTCTCCAACTTATGATCATTTGAGTTTTGAACTTTCACAGTATACTGTACAAGATTAACAAGTATGCTGTATAAGACTCACTGTGTTGAATTATAAACCTAATCTGAGTAACATTCTCCCGGAACAAAATTCACTCAT
>PVIR01029601.1:0-20984 GCA_004026965.1 Petromus typicus | reverse complement strand
TTTTTTTTTTTTTTTTCAGTTGGAAATAATCTTTTTGAGGGGGAGGTATAGGGAATCAAACTCAGGTATGTTCCATCATCAAGCTACATCCCCAGCACTTTTTATTTTCTTTTAAATTTTGAGACAGAGTCTTGCTAAATTGCCCAGGCAGGACTTGAACTTGCAATCAATCCTTCTGAGAGAGTTTCCCTCAGTGCTGGGATTGAAGGTATGTGCCACTATGCCTGGCTAAAATTTCTTATTTTTTAACTAGAATACTCAGTCATGTAAGCTAATATATTTGGGCTTACACAGGCTTTGTTAACTGCATGTACCTTCTTAATTATATCCTTGAGGTATAAAAGAAAATTCTGAATTAATATACATGTCTTAACATTTTTAGTCTTGGGCCGGGGAGTTAGCTCAGTGGTTCCGGCGCCTGTCTTGCAAGCGCAAGGACCCGGGTTCGATTCCCTGGTAACCACATAACAATACTGGGTGTGGAGACCCTCACCCAGCAGCAACCAGTACCACATACCACAGTGCCGGGCGTGGTGGCTCACGCCTGTAATCCCAGCACTCGGGAGGCAGAGGCAGGAGGATTGTGATGTGAGTTGGAGGCTGAGCTCAGGGCCAGCCTGAGCCACAAAGCGAGACCCTGTCTCCAAAAACCTAAAAAAAAAAAAGAATATAACATTTTTAGTCTTTCCTGTTCTCTGAAATAGCACAACTTCATCTGGTATGATCAAGAAGGAAAGGTGATCAGTCAGGTTAAAGTATTATAATCAATTTGCATTTTGTCAGAAGTGTGGAGCAACTTAGTGAGATCCTGTCTCAGTATTAAAAAAAAAAAAAAGGAAAAAGGGTTCAGATGTAGCTCAACAGTAGGGTATCCCTGGATTTAATTTCAATTATTGCCAAAAACAAGAAAAGAAAAAATGCTTTTCATACTACCAAAACCATAAATCTAGCATTATGCTGCTTATAAATGGACATTAAATATAATCATACAAAGACTGTGCAGACTATCCACATACTCAGTACTCCTCAGAAAGTGCAAACGCTTCCCAATACTCTTAAGCTCTTTGGCCACCTTTGCTTTTGGTATTATGGCTACTCTACTTTTAAGTTTGCATATTTTGAGCTCTAAATTATTTTATCTGTTGTTTTAAGCACTCAGTATTCATTATGCTGATTCTCTTGTGTACCACACTTTTATCGGTTGCATTTGGAGTCATTTTTCACCTGCCCAAAGAACTATCTTTACTACTTCGTTTATCTCTTCGGGCAACAAAATCTTTGGTTTTGTGTGACTGCGAACGTTTATTTTCATCTCTAAAAAAGTATATTTTATGAGTAAGATTTTACAGTGGCATTTTTCTCATGTGCACAAAGATTCGACCATTGTTTTCTGATTTTTACATTTTCACTGAAGTCATCAGTCAGCCACTTTAGATTCTTTAAGGACAATGTATCTATTTTTTCCTCTGATTGGCTTGAAGATATTTTTTGTTTTCAGCTTTTGCTAGTTTTACTATGATATACACAGGTGTGATTTTCTTTGTATTTATGCTAATTGGGATTCACAGAGTTTGTGCTTTGATATCTTTTTTGGTTTGGGAAAATTTTCAATCAGTCACTCTTCAAATCTTGCGTCTGCTCAAGTCTTTCTCAACCCCACCTTTTGATATTTTACTTCTACTATGTTGTAAACTTTTTTTTTTTTTTGCCCTGTTGTATTTCCTATCATTTTTTTCTTGCTTTAATTTGGACATTTTCTCTCATTTTTCTTCTAGTTTGCTTATTCTGTCCTCTGCAGCATCCGATTTACTGCTAAACCTGAAGAATTATTGATTTCACTGACTGTTTTTTTCATTTCTTGATTCAATCTGAATCTTTCTTTACAAAAAGAGATTCCCAGGCCTTGAGTAAATCTTTGTTTCCTCCTTTTTTTTTTACTACTACATGTTTGTGATGCATAATAAATCCATTCATCTTGGGGAATTGGTACATATTCCCTTCTAGTCTTTTTCATTTCCCCTCGCCCTCCTTTTCCTCCTGTCTTCCTCCCCTCTACACCCTCTTTGTGCTTTGAGACCATATTGTAAGTGAAATAATCCAACACAGAACTTTAAATATCACATGGTTTCTCTCTAGGAGAAACTGAAAGTATAAATAATGTAAAACCAAATGAAAGATAAATGATAGGTATTTTAGTCCCTTTCTTAATAGGACAGAATAGCCACCACTTCCAAACTGAAGGTCTGGAGTTACTGGCTAAGGAAACTACAGAATAAACCATCGCAGGGAGAAACAGGGACACAGACTATGTGGAGACGGAAAGGCAATTTTTCTATTCTTCATTGACATTCCTAAATATATTAATCATTGCTATTTTGAAACTTGCATCTAGTGATTCAAACCTAGTTCATTTCGAGGGTCTGCTTCCTAGTCTATAGCTCCGATTGATTTTGGTCTTTTGACCCTGGATTTTTAACGCCTTGTAATAATCATGCCTTAATCCTCCAGTGTCAAGCAGATGAAGCATGGGCTAATAATGTCTCAGTCTCATCCTTCGGTGAAGTTTCCTTTGCTTCAAATCATAATCCTTCCTGGTCTCAACTGGAGGCCTGAGACAGTCCCAGGACCCTCCTTCCACGTGGGCCTCGAATGCCTTTGTTTGAGTCTCCCCAGCACTGTAAGCTGAAAACAAATCTCTAATTAATTTTGTTTCAATTCTCTTAGCACCTGGAGACAAGGAGACCTTGAACTTGTATATTTATAGCTTTTTAACTTCTGGATTCTTTGAGGCACAATGTCATGGAGTCTCTTCGTATCACGTGGGCCCTTCAAGTTCAGGTTGGCTTGTGAGCCGTCAGTTCTAATTTTGTGTACTCCTCCCCTGAGAACCACACAACCTCAGTGCCTTTTCCTCTCTCTTCCACCTTCCTGCTCCTCACAGCAGACTCCCTGTCAGTGCACAGTCCTTCTCTCGGGATACCTGAACCCTCAGCTCCTAGTTGTCTTGGTTCCTTCACAGCTGCACCTTCAAACAGCTGTTCTGTTGTTCTTTATTCCAATTTTACAATTTTTCTTCATGAAGATTGAGTCTTACATTATACCCAAAAGCAGATATAAAGAGTAAGTACTTTTTTAAAATTCCGAATTTCAAATAAGAAAAGAAAAAATGAGTATGATTATATCAATATTGGGAACCTCCATTCAACAAAGGACACCCCAGATGAAGTTACCTGGGATGAGCCGAATACAGAAAGGTGATAGTAGGAAGCTTTAAAGTTGATAAGTGACACCTACACAGTAAGTAATTAACAGGTTTTGAATGCTGAGCTGAGCTGGATCCCCAGTGTGGCGGGACTGAGGGTGGTGGAGCCCTTAGGAGGGGACCCCAGGGAGGTGATTAATCAGGTCACAGCAGTGACTCTCAGAAGCCCATCCCTTGGTTGGGGTCTGGATCAGCTCCTGTGGGACAAGGTTTGGTATCAGACTTCTTTGCTCACATATTTGTCTCTTTTGTAAGTGGCCACGTCCCTCTTTGCTCCTCCTCCTTGTTGGGACACAGCCAGACGGCAATGCCACCCTGCTCGGACTTTTCAGCCACCAAATTTGTGGGCCAGATAAATCTCTTCTCTCTGTACGTTACTCACATTGGATATTCTGTGACGGCAACACAAAGGGACCAAGACAGTAGGACGCTCGATACAAAAATGGGCAAAAGTTATGAATATGCGACAGAAAAGTAAACCAGACAAGTTAATGAAGAGAAGTTCAATTTCATGAGTGATTTGAAACATGTAAGGGAAAACATAACAGCTTAGCACTTTACAAGCAGCAAACTGCAAAAAGCTGGAAAATCAGACACACGTTGATGAGAATAAACATATTCACGCTGCTGCAGCGGTGTCAGTATCACTATTTTAGAAACTGACCTAATAGGTTGTAGGCATTCTACAGTCTAGCAAATCCACTCTAAATAATACATTCTAGAATGCACACCACGTCTGAGGGAATTTCCATCAATGGTACTAGAGGCTACAGATCACGAGACAGATTCTGTCTCCTGCTAGAGAAGTAAAGAGTAAAGGGAAGGAGTGTCTATGATGAAATTGCATGTGACAAGAATGAACTAGAAACACCTGTAGCAAATGATTAGAGTTTAAAATTAATAAAATAGAATGGAAAAATTAAGGTATAGAACAGAATTTAGAGCAGCAAGGTAATATTCAAAGACACTTAAAAATGTGCATACACAAGCAACACATTATATTTGAAAATAGTATATACAGGTTGAGTGCACTTCACTTATAAGGCCTGGAGCCAAAAGTGTTTAAATTCTCAGATGTTGGGGGGCTTGGGAACATAGGTGTAATGAGATATTTGTAAGGAAGAGACCAGAGGCTAAACATAAAATTCATGTGTTTCATATATGCATTATGCACACAGCCTGAGGGCAATTTTATACAGTATTTTTAGTACACCAGTGTTTGGGCTGTGACTTGTCACAGGAGGGCAGGGGTGGAATTTCTCACTCTGGCATCATATTGACTCAAACTGTTTGAGGCTTTGGAATGTAACTGATTTAGATTTTCAGAGTAAGGATGGTCAACCTCGAGGAAGCAATTAGAGTTCAGATTCTGTATGAGGGATGCCTGGATCTGAGCTCTAACTCTGCCACGCGCTACATAGGCGCTCTTGGAAAAAGTATTTCACATCTTGGTGCCTCTGTTTTTTCATGTGCAAAATGGGGACAATGACAGATCTTATCCCATATTCTGTTTGGAGAATAAAAGGAAGTAATAGCTATAAAGGGACTTGTGACAGGGATTGGGTAAGTTCAATTAGAGTTAGCAATAATGTTTCTTTTCAAGGACATATATGAAAATTGTTGCGCGCATGGAAATAGGGAGTGAGGACAGAAATGAAGAAAAAGAACTAAAATGTCAACCGAGGGTCTTCGCTGAGGGGAAAATAATTCCCACAGTTTTCTGAACCTGAGACCTCCCTACTCTGCAAAATTCAGATGGAAACAAGCAGACAGAAGATCTGCATCCCAGGCCCCGCCACTCCTGTGCAATCAGCGCTCCCTGTCTTCTTTCGACACCGAGCCCAGAGCTTACAGGACATACCTGTGGCGTAGACAGTCCTGAGAAAATTCACTTCACAATCTACTACTGTCTCCGATGAAGTTGTTCTTTTAAAAACTCGATTCTGTTCAATTAATTTGTTAATTACTAACTATAAGTTAATTACTTAATAAGTAAGTCAAGTCAAGGACCTCTTATGTCTACGGATAACTGATTCCCTTCCTCTGATCTCTGAACCTGTGTTGATGAAGAAACTGGCCGCAGCTCGGTACCTGTGTCCTGGTACTCAGGGAAGGGCAGCGAGCGGGAGCCCGCGGATGTCCTTGGGTGGAGGTGACTGTGCTGAAATTTAGCTAAAGCACTGAGCTATACGCATGGCACCCCAGGCAGGGAATGGAGAGGATGAAAGCAGGTGGCACAGACCAGACGTCCCCTTGCCCTGGGCGGGCTTCCCAAGGAGCCGCTCATAAAGGAAATTCTGGGGGGATGGCAAGGGTGAGGGGTGCTTGGGGCTCGCCCCAGGCAGAAGCCTGAGTCCTGGCTTTGTAGACGGATCACTTAGGCAATCTGGGTTCCCAGAGCATTTTTAGAAATAGTACAAGGGAAATGGTTCATCTTCTTTTAATTAGCTGAACAACATAACAAAAAAGGAGTCTTTCCCAAGGAAAGAATTCAGGGCATTTTCACGCATTTTTTTTTTTTGTCTGTTTCCAAAGATCTTGAACAATAAAGTCCAATTTATGTTTTAAAAAAAATAGCAATGATGACGCCTGCATTTATGTGACCTCGCACCCGGAGGTCCACCGACTTTGTGTGCGAACACTTACCTCCTGCACTTGTCTTCTGGGCCGGGTAGGGTAAGGCCTTTTCCCCTTGAGATGGAAAACAGGCTACAAGTAGGGGTGGTGCTGGACACAGAGGACACCAGGTGTCCTGCCCGTGACCCCAGCGCCGTGTACGACGTCACAGAAACCTGCTTGTCCTGTTGGCATCTCCTGTCCACTCAGCGGAGACCTGAGGTAACCACCTGTGTTTACAGGCACAGCTGAAGGCTATGTTGAGTATAGGACCACGTGCTGTTTCTTTGTGGAAAGTTTTGGGGATGTGACCTCAGTTTATAGGGCCATGTCATGAGTGAAGGGAGTCTTATTAGCAGCCTGTTTAAGTGATAACATAGTACAAGCTGGGATACTGACAATTAGACTGGAAATTTAAGCCTAAGACTCTCTGACTATACCTTTGTCCTATGTCACAATCTGTTTTAGAACTTCTAAAAGGTCACAGGACTAATCATGAAGGCCACTGTAGGTGGGTGTGCTGGTGGACACCTGAATTCCTAGTATTCTGGGGACTGAGACAGAAGGTTTGCAAGTTTGAGTCTAACCAAGCTAACTTAGCAAGATCCTATTCCAAAACAAAAGATAAAAACAGGGCTGAGTATGAGGGTTCTTTGTTCAGTTCTCAGGACTATGAGGAGGGAGGGAGAGAGGCAGACAGAGAGAGATGGAGAGAGAGAGAGAAGAAAGGGAGAGAAAGAGAAAGACAGAGAAACAGGGAGAAGGGAGAGAGAGAGACAGAGAGAAGAGAGAGAGAAAGACAAGGAGACAGGAAGAAAGAGAAAAGGAGAGAAAGAAGAAAGGAAGGAAAAAGGGGAACGAGGAAAGAAATATAAGATTTTTTTCTTTAAAAAAAACTGGCGCCTGTTCTCATAGCCCCGCCCACCACACCCACGTGCCTCTACTGTGGCACCTGCCCTCAGAGGGACTCACGCTGGTCACGTGAGGTAAGTGAGCTCACAAGAGAGTAGCTTAACAACAGGGTGAGACCAACTCATGCATGTATGGCCCATTTCTGTCTCTCATTCACACAGTCAAGGCCAGTGTTTCCCAATCATTGCTGGCAGCCCCTGAACCCACTACTCCAGCCAGGTGGCTCCTCTGCCCATTTTAGCCCCTCAGTACTTCTGAATCTCTCCACCCTATGTCTGGGCCTAGGTCACCCCTCTTCCAAAGAAATTTCCATGGCCACCTGCACAATTCTTGCTTTGCTCTCCAGGGGACTGGTTTACAAGGACAAGAGGAAGGGGCCGAGGGGGCTTCCATCAATAAAGCTGAGAGATGTGTGTGAGAGACCCAGTGTGCCATGGTTTGTAGACAAGCTCCATGTGCGGGGGAGCTTGGTCCCAGGCGGTAGGGGGCCTTTGGGAGGCCAGGAGAGCACGAGGTAGCTGGGCCCGGGGCACTGCCCTCAGAGGAACTCACGCTGGTCACGTGAGGTAAGTGAGTTCACAAGAGAGTAGCTTAACAACAGGGTGAGACCAACCCACGCATTCGGTCCTTTCTCCATGTGGCTGGTTCCCTTCCTCTTTCTCTACCATAATGAAACACAGAGTTCCTCACCAGGACCAGCACCAAGCTGTCTGGCCCCTCTAGACATCCGAATTATGAGCCACTTGAGCTGCTTTATAAAGTATCCAGCCTCAGGTATTCTGAGACAGCAACACACAATGGACTGATACGAGTCCCAGAGTCCCAGAGTCCCAGAGTCCCAGAGTCCCAGAGCAAAGACACCCAGACTGATGAGAGGGAGATGAAAGAAGCTGCCAATCAAGAGAGAAAACGCCTCATACAAAACACTTCCTGGGGCAGGCTGATCTCTTCCCCAGGAGACAAAGATTCGACATTACTCCCTGAGGGGAAAACTCCCAGACTTGGACCAGGTGACAGTATGGTGGCCAGAACCCTAGAGGACACCATGGTGGCACAGAGCATGCTGAGCAGGTGTGGGTTTGATGTCAGCAATGGGTCAGGGGAGGTGCCAATGTCAGCTGAGAAGGGGCTACTGTATCACAGAGACTGTTCTGCTGGGGGAAGGGTGCCAGCTGCCTCATCCTTTACTAGAGGAGCAAAGGTCTCTGTGTGAAGCCAGAGACGAGAAAGCTGACTTAGACCCCGTGCATCTTCCACATGCCCCTTCTCTGTATCCCAGGAGCCTGAGAAGGACTTGTCAAACACAGGATGCTCTGAACTCCTTCCAGACGTGTTTCTGACGCTGCGAGTTTGTCAAGGTGACAATGTCACCTGGAATAAAGGACTGGCCATAAATAATACGGACAGAGGAAGTAAGCATCACTCAGATTGTTGCAAAGTGAGCTACTTACAGAAGGGGGATTGGTCACACTCATTTTCCTACAAACATGTACCAAGTATGAAGAGACCTAGGATGTGATCTGGCCAACTCAAATAAGGAAACTGAGGCAAAGCGACCAGAAGAAGGTAAGATGCAGGTTCACAGAAGGGTTGAGTTGACTCCATTGTTGTGCACTTTTTGATACTACAGAGCACTTAGGCTGGAAAACCTAGGTCTCATGTTTCATTCCTCTCCTTTTAACACTTCCTTCCCCATGTCCAGCCGTCACCAGCATCCCGCTAATGTTTTGTGGTTATTAATCCTAATCCTGATGAGCTGCCATCATCGGACTAAGCAAGCCTTAGTGGATGAGTAAAGCATTCTCCTAGGTGTGTCTGGATTGGTCCTGGAGTGTGGCCTTAGATCCGTGTTGGTCGCTTACCACTTCCTCTTGGGTGCTGCTGCTGCCCGCTCCACATCCGGCCACCATGAACTGAGCAGCTTTGCTTCTCCTCCCCCTTCTGCCATGATGTTCTAGTCTTGGCACCAGCTGACCAACTGACCAAATTTTTGGAAATTGTGAGCCAAATTAAACCCTTCCTCCTTTAAATTGGCACTGTCAGGTACTTCGTCTAGATGAGAGAGCTGACCTCCAAACATCCCTAAACCAGGCCAGGCTACTCTCTGACTGGAAACTGTCAAACTTATTATTTCTCCTGCTCCCTGAGCCTCTGATCCCTGCTGCCACCAGACTCAGCCTCCGACAACATCAAGTCCATCTAGACACTCTTCCGTTTAAACTCACAGCCACTTCCCACAGCTTGAGGAATCAAATGCAGACTCCTGGTGCGTGGCCTGACTTTCCCCAACCTGGCTCCACCTGTGGTCTGCTGCCTGATGCTGTTCACCCTCCCTCACTGCACACCAGCTTCCTTGCTGTTTGGAGATCACATCTGCTGCATGTCTTGTACACATACTGCTCCAAGGTTCACTGGAAAGCCAGATCCACCTTGTCGCTCCTTTTCCAGCCCTACCACCTCTCCAGGAAGCTTGCTCTGACCAGCCACTCCCAAACAGCTTGCCTTCTCTGTTCTATCACCCTGTTTTATTTCCACTATGGCACTTGCCAATAACTAAAATTTTCTTGTTGATTTCTGGTCTCGCTCCTCCTCCATTTCTTTCATTCACAGCCAGTGCCTGAAACTGGCCTGGCACATAGCAGGCTTTCAACAAATGGCAGTGTGATTTCTCTGCCTCTATGGCTACCGTAGCTGCCTCAATGGCTGATTCTGCTTTTCCTGCAGAGCATAGGGGATTAGAATAAAAAACTCGTGCACCATTTAGACTAAGGAAAATAATTTCAAATAAAGAAATAAAACAGAAACAAGGTTATCCATCTCCTGCCAGGGCTCCATGAGGAGTCTGGCTAGTTAATAATGGCTGCAGATATACTCTTTGGACTGGAAAGTGTCACATACAATTCTAAGTCCAAACAGATAATAAACAGAAAAGCCACGGGCCCTGGCTTGCTGGTTAGGGTGCACCCTGAGCTCACATCTGAAATACGAACACATGACTTTGAAATGCATTCACGTGAGCTGCATGCCTGTGGATCGCCGTCCTCCATGAGCTTTTTTGGGTGCTCTAGTTTGTCAAATGCTGTTATCTTTCTTTTTTTTTTAATCTCCTGGGAGGGAGACTTAGCCCATCCATCACCTGCCCAAACTAACAGATGTAGCTACTGATTACAGAAAAAGAAGCAGAGTAGGACCACCCTGGAATGTCTGTGTTTGCTCTGGGGCAGCGGCAGGAAGCGGCTGCATGCTCAAGCACAGAAAATGAGCAGCCGGGCACTCCAGCAGCTTCCTCCTCAGGTGGGTCTCCATCCAGTCAGAACTGCCGCCTGCACCTGCTCAGCTGCAGAGCTCAGAGGGGAGCTGGGAGCGGTCCCTGTGCCTTTACATGCTGGCGCTGGGGTCCTGGCTTTTTTGGCTACACCACAGACGCCTCAACACCTCTGCTGTTGCTCCTACATCCAACCACAACTGTGTGGTCCTCCACAAAGTGTGTCCCTTTCACCTCCTGTACTCCATCTGCTGGACACTCTCAGCCCTGCCCCAGGTTATCACAGGAGTGGGTGAAACCTTCCTGATACTCAGGATCCGGGCACAATCTGCATGCCTGTTCTTCCCGAAACCTGGTCCCACGATGTTCAATGAGCTCAGCCATTGTGAGGTCCCTGCGTCCTATTCCCTTTCACGTTCAATGCCCAGCAAGACCTGTCCAGCTCCTACTGACCCCTCCAGGCATTTCCACGAAGACTTCCACGGTTCCTCCCACAGTACAGAGCACTTCCCTCTCTGAACTCTCAAAATGCCTCTCTTCTGTGTCTCAGCCGGCCACACTTTCTTTTGCAGCTCATCTGTGTCCAGATTTCCCTCCTTCATCGTCACCTTCATACTCTTCATACAACTGTTCCTCACACAGCTTAGAAGATGCCATCTGCACAGGCCACTGTTAAAGAGAATCACCTATACTGCCAGAGGGTAAAATGCAGTTGCTTCTTTTACCCTTTTTATACATCATAGAAGCTTTGTGAAAGGTCTCGTTGGTGCTTTAATATATATGTTTTTCTCACTGCTGTTAGCATTCTAAGATGCTTTCACATCTGTTACAGCATTTTATCTTCCTAACAACTCTTCTGTTAGGATGTGTGGGAAAGTGGTTTGAATACAGCCATGCATTGCTTAACAGTGGGGAGGGAGACCTGCTGAGAAATGCAGCGTGAGGTATTTGTGTCGATGCGCACACATCACACAGTGTGTCTGCAAACACAGATGGTCTGCATTCCCACGTCACATGGTCTTTTAATGCAATCAACACGAGTTGGGAGACAGCTCCCAACGTCACACGGTGCACTGTTTTAGGGTAAGATTCTTTTTCTCTCTGTCCTGTAGAAGGAGGAGTCCTGCATTCTAAAGTGACATAGAAGTATAGTAAGTATGTAGACCAGTGTCTTAGCCACTTTCTTGTTGCTCTGACACAAACTCGACACCTACGACTCGAAGGAGGAGAGATTCCTTCTGATTCATAGTCTCAGTCCTGGTGGGCTGGCTTCCAGGCACGGTGGAGAAGAACTGCTCACATCATGGAGGCCAGGAAGAGGAGGAGAATGGAGGAGCTGCGGATAAGAACACACCCTTCCGGGCCACACCCCCAGGGGCCGTCTCCAACAAAACCCCACCTCGTAACAACACCTTCAGCGCTGAACTCAACCATGGATGCATCCACTGATGAGCATGGAGCCCCATGACCCACTGGCCTTCCACACTCATGACAATTTGGGGACACTCTATATCCAAATCACACAACCAGAGTGAGTCTCGAAGTATTTAATCACGAAGTATGATGTGCTGCATATAATAGCGTACATTGTACTTATGCACAGCTGCCAGTACAGGCTGGTTTGCACTGGCACTGGCACAGACCCAGGAGGAATGCACAGAGCTCCGGCCTTACCCTGCTAGCTATGATACACTACTTGGTGACAAAAATATTTATTTTTTGAGACAGGGTCTCGCTTTGTAGTTCAGGCTGGCCCTGAGCTCAGCCTCAAACTCATATCATAGCATTCCTCCTGCCTCTGCCTCCCGAGTGCTGGGATTACAGGCACGAGCCACCAAGCCCGGAACTGTGGTATGTGGTACTGGTTGCTGCTGGGCGTGAGTCTCCACACCCAGTATTGTATGCAGTTACCCGGGGATCAAACTTGGGTCCTTGAACTTGCAAGACAAATCCTGGAACCACTGAGCTAAATCCCCGGCCTGGTGACAAAAATTTTTGAGACCCCCTCCACTCTCATTGAACCACAATGATACATGTGGCTTGTCCTTGAGTGAAATGTTGTTATAAGGTGATGACTGTAACTGTGAGTAAAATTTTCTGGGAAGCTAAGATTTTTGGGTGCCATCTCCATGCTTGGCGTTGTGCTGGAGGACTGGGCCTCAATAGTGAGCAGAGCTGTGCACCTTTCTCGCCACGTTCTGATGCAGATCTGTAAGTCCTCTTTCGTGGGCATCTTTAGTTGTGGGGTCCCAGCTGCCTTGATGCCCTGAATCAGTATCTCCTCACGCAGTGCTAGATCCAGGGAATAGGTGAGTGGTGACACACCATCTATGTTTTAATTTGACAAGAATTGCAGTACCAGAAGAATGTGTGATACGGGAAGCTGGAGAAAGCATCAATAAAGACATGTGGCTCATCAGAAGTATTCCTTGTGGTCAACTGCCTGTTTGATCAAGTCATGTTGCTTTTTCTTTTGACATTACCATGGGTTTTTGATGTTGAAGGACACTTTCGTTTTCTTAGCTTCATCTGACTCATAACCACTGTGAAATCATAGGAACCACTTGTACACCATCTCCATGGTCACAGGAGGGTCAGCACAAACTAATTTTAATGCTTTCTGAGTCTCCATAGCACTTTTCTGCAGTATGAAGGCAAATTTGATGTTAACGCGTTGCTCGTGGTTCACCATTCACATCACACTTGAAAACGTACCTTGTCTCCACTGTGGTTCACAGGTGACTGCACCAAACACACTGAGGCGTGTCACACACTGTCACACACTGTGCAGTTCCTGGACAAGGTTCAGCATGCTGCTCCTTGTGTTGGAGTTCACTGCCTTTCCAGTGGATGGCACTCGGTGGCAGAATTCACCTTGCTTTGGGATCAAATTAACCAACGTGGGTGGGATGGCAGGAGAAGCAGATTTCAGGGTTGGAGTAAATTTGCAGTCCACAGGCCCAGGATGATCCGGAACTCAGGAGAGAATCCAGGAAGCAGACAGGTTCTAGCCAAACCTGATTATGATGTAGTTAAGGCCACGTGGGTCCCCAAACATTGTTGAGAGGAAGGTCAGAAGTATTTTACTGGAATTTCCTTGGTTTAAATGACAGCTCCGGTGAGCACCTTCTGGCTGTCCTGGAACTGGGTTTTTAACAGTGTTGACTTTAGCAAGGTTGAAGATAGAGCGCTTCAGATTTTGTCTTCTTGGTATACACTCTATTTCTCAATGTAAAGCTGTTTCTATGTCATTTCCCAAAAATTCCACTACTTTTCTGGGTATTGTAAAGCTGTTGAATATGGATACAACTGTGTATATTTCAGAGTGCTTTATTTTAAGATGACAGTTTTGTTACAGCTTTTGACATATTTTAAGTTTCCCATTTAGATCTCAAGGCTATCCTGAGGCCCAGAAATGAAAGTGAGCCCTTTCCCCCAGCGGCTCAATTCTCGATATTCAGAAGTTCATAATCTCTCAGTTAAATATGAAGTTTATTCAGCCAAAAGAATGTATTTTTCTCTTTTCTAACTTCTCACAATTTTTGCCTATTGTTCAAAGGTCTAGGAAAGAAGATAGTTATGTAAAAAATATGAGGAATTGTGGCAAAGTAATTAAATTATTTGCATAATATATAAACATAAATATAGTCTTAAAGTTTTTTTTAAAAAGAAACAAAGATGGAAAACAAGGTTTCAGTCTGTCACTTGACTGGTTTGGGGAGATTTTTCACAGAAGCAACTGAAACCGCCCAACCAAGTGAGTGTAGACTGAGTTATCTATGTTCCGGAGTTTGAAAGACAGAGAAGCAACTTTTCGTGAAGAGTGGGGGTGGGGGCTGGGCCCTCGTGGGTGCTACAGGGAAGAGCCTGGGGCAATGAGAGTGGGCAGATTTGGGAGTGTGAAATGTTATTATTCTGCCTTATTCTGATTGAAAGTCCTGACTGTATTTAACAACACAGACACACAGCAAGATAGGGGCATTTATATTCTCTTCTCTGACAGATGGTTCCTTCATCTTTCACAGGAGTTTTATGAATTGCTGGCGAATGGGGAAAACTAAAGAAGACACCAAGAGAGGCTCTGAAATTAATCATCTTGTTTTTATCTTTGCGAAGGACAGAGCCTGGACTCTGGAGTCATCTAGCAGCCAGCCACTCTCCTTTGATGGACAATTCTTTTTCATTTTCAGTGAAAGAATTTTGATTTATTTCTTTTAAGAAAGTTGATAGGAGGTGGGTGGGCCTGTGACTCTTTGATTCATGGTTAAACCTAATGTTTTTCTTGACTGTAAGAATCTATCATTATTGATTCTGGAAAGATGGGCACATGAGGAATTCTGACACAGAGGCATGGACAACAAAAAGGGTTTTTAAAATAACAAAAGCATCCTTTTGAAGTAGGAAACTCAGGAATGAACCACTTCAAGGATTCAGAAAGACACCCCATGAAGACAATGCCCCAAACCTCGATGCTTTTTCCTCAACACACTTGTGAGTCCTCCGCATCCTGCTGGCTGTCACCGGTACTGATTCTTGCAGACCTACCGCACCAACCTCAGCTGACAAGCCACCAGCCTCTTCCCGAGGAACTTCCGTTCTCGCATGCAGGAATGCAAAACTTTTCTTGCTTGTTTTCTTTTATTACTAGTGCCTATTAATTTTACAAAATAAGTTGGGGGTTTTTTTGTGTGTGTGTGTTTTTTTTTGAGGCAGGGTCTCTCTTTATAGTTCAGGCTGGCCTTGAGCTCAGCCTCAAACTCACATCACAACAATCCTCCTGCCTCTGCCTCCTGAGTGCTGGGATTACAGGCGTGAGCCACCACTCCCGGAACTGTGGTATGTGGTACTGGTTGCTGTTGGGCGTGAGTCTCCACACTCAGTATTGTATGTGGTTACCAAGGATTGAACCCGGGTCCTTGAGCTTGCAAGACAGGCGACGGAACCACTGAGCTAAATCCCCAGCTCTACAAGATAAGTTTTCAAGGCATATAAATATTTTTTTAACCAAGTGTAAAAAATTAGATTGTTCTCATCTTCAGACTAGTAAACTTGTGTTTGAATCTAAATGGAAACATGTTTGCTCAGGTTAGTTTGACCGTAGCGGACACATTTGCAGTTTCTTGTTCGCTGCATGTAACATTTCAGGGCGTGACTACAGTACAGCTCAGGTCTCCCTCTGTTTCTGAGGGATCCTGGGGTTGTTCCCGGTGTGGGTTGTGGAGTCCTAGCATTCTGCACACCCTCCTCTGAGGGGATACAAGCAGCAGTGTTCTCGGGTGTGAGTTTTCTTTTTTCTTTCTTTTCTCCTCTCTTTCCTTCCCTCCTTTCCTTTTTCATTCTGGCACTAGAGACTGAGCCCGCCAAGCCTTGTGGGGCTCCAGAACTGACTGGCGTGTGTTCCAAAGACCGGTCAGTCCAGACCCCAGAAGATGCCCTACTCCCCCCCCCCGCCCCGGTTCCCAACCATTTTGGCAACAGGGACTACTTTGTAGCTATAAACCCAGAATTCATGAGGCTGAAGCAGGAGATCACAAAGCCAGTTTGAACTATCACAGTGAGTTCAACACCAGCCTGAACTGCATAGCAAGACCCTGTCTAAAAAAAAAAAAAAAAAAAAAAATCATCTCTCATATTCTTTTTGAGAAGATTTATTATATTTCTAGTTTCCAACTGAGATTTCTAATTTATCTGGAATTGATACACGCAGTGTGCAGTGTAAGACAGAGGGTTACAAACTACACTTCATGAGCATCACCAGTTGATCCGGTATAATTTATTGAAAAGGTCACTTTTCTCCATGCATTTCATTGTCAAGGCTACTACATGAGTGGCAGGATCTCTTTCTGCATCTTCCATTCCACACCATATGACTGGTCTATCATGGCTTGGGAAACAGTCCTGGCCACGGGGTGGAATAGTGCAGAAGGCCACTCTGACCTATCAAGGGTGCTGAGGGCATCTTCCTCCAGCTCCTCTGGGCCCCAGGCCAGCGTGCTTCCTTCAGCAGATCTGCACTCTCTCGCATGGACACTTGGTTAGAAGTATTTGGCCTTTGTGACTTGGAAAATGTATGGGTTAATCTTCACCCTTTCCATGCTGGCAACACTGAACAGTGTGGGTGCTGCCACCACACCTTTCTCTCCTCATAGCTGGTCATTCCACAGTCTGTAGGTGCTGATATGGGGATCAGCCACTATGGGGCCACTGGCCGGGGGAGATGAGTAGGGATGACATTATTCCCATCATTCCCAGAGGGAATCTGTACCTCCTCATCAAAGCCTAGACCTCAGGTCACTTGCTTAAACAGAGCTGCCCTGACATCAGATCAGTGTCCCCTGGGATGGGTGACCTGGAATGATGAGCCTTCGAGTGCCTCTCCTGGGCTGTAACGGATGAACCCAGCCTGTCTAAGCAAGCATACACAGGAAGCCAAAGCTTCATCCGGTGAGGAGATACCGTAACCTGAGTGGTTTGTCCTCACCCCTCCTGATCAGACTCAGCAGCATCCTTAGCATGTCAACCAAAGGGAATCGAGACCTTCTTCTGACACACAGGAGAGGGAGGGTCTCCCTGATGAGTTTGAATGTTAGGTCTGGAAGAGTCTTGCAGTTTAGCTCTACATATCCCAAGGTTTTGGCTTTCTGTCTTTCCAGCTGTTTGGGTAGTAAAGGGAGAGATGTGGCAGATGCTCTCAGTAAAGGGATGAGTCGACCACCGCATCCCCATCACTGTAAGAGGACCAGAGTGAGACTCCACCACCCACAGAACCAGAATCTGTTTTGAGTCCCGATATCTTTCCACTACTTGGCAAATTAAGTGCAGTGCGTCTCAACGGTTACATTCTTCCACTCTCCCTCCCCCAAGGTGCAGACTCCTATACCACTACCTCATCATGATATCAGGGTCTTCTACTTTAAATAGATTTCACATTACAATCAATGTCATTCTCATTATCTTGGAATTGGACGTTGCCCCAATGCACCCATCCTGAGAATGCTGTGGATTATTTGAAGACTATTAATATTCTAATATTAATCTTCTTAAAGAATATTTGAAGTACTTGAAAGATGTGTACACCTATAATCCCAGCTCTGGGATGGTAGCCTGGGCAATATAGGGAGACCTTGTCTCAAAATTTTAAAAAAAAGAAAAATGTAAAAAAGCTAACCATGCATCTTGGCGAGAAGGCTTGGGGTTTAGTCTACAATACCACAGGGGGAAAAAAAAAAACATAAAGAGTACCTGAAACACTGCTTCTGTTTCATGATGCCAGGCAATGTGCTAGAAGCTTGGTACACAAGGGTGAACAAGATAGTCAAGGAATCGAAAACACAGCTTATCTTCCCGCTTTAAAGGACATACATTTGAATTATAATAAAACTTTGTCCACCAAGTGTACTTATAAATAGGCCATATTGTTCTCACCATTAGCACAGGAGATATCGCTACGGAAAATGTTACTCATATTTCTACCTGGGGAGCCGGCGTCCCAGACCAGTCATTCCTAGTCTTTTTTATGTTACAAAAACACATAATAGATTATGTTCACATTTGTACCACACTCCCAAGGGTGCCGTTACATGAAACTCACAAGGCTCCTTCTCTCCTTATTAAAAGAGAAAGGAAGAATATGGAAATGTGTGTCGCAAGTCTCCCTTTGCTGCCTTCCCACTCCATCCCGAGTGCAGCCTCTCTCTGCTGCACTCGGGAAGCTGGTTCCTGTGGGCTGCAGGTCCATGACAGCTTTGCCCCAGCTTCTAGTGGGTTAGGGCCATAGAGATGGAGACTGAGGCAGGAAATGTGAGGCAGAAGAAGAAAGAGGATCTGCTACCCCGGTGCTGCCACGTCTCCCTGTGTGCCTCGCTCCCACTGGCTAGTGCCTCCTCCCGTCCTAATGAACACCTTCCAGCTTCTGTCACCTCAGAGCACCTCAGCACTGCTCCTGGGCTCCTCTCACCTGGCAACACCAAGGAAGTCATCTGTCTCCCCATTCCCATCTGGTAGATTCTGCTTCCTTATGAAACAAGATGCGCGCGATGGAGAGGGAGAGAGTTAACACCCAACTCTCCTCTGCTCACATGAAGGCAGGAACACTAATGCTACTATATGCAAATTATATACAGCAAAGCTCGCTACCAAAACCGACTCCGTGGTCCCTCTCTGTTTGCCACCATCATTCTACTGGAAATTTTTAGCCACACAGAGTGAAGATTTTCCTACATTTCAGCCTTTTGCCCAGCTAAGTAGGACTCAGAGTTTAAAAATATGAGACTGACTAGGATGATTTCAGATTCCACTAGAAATGTTTCATTATCCAACAACCTCTCACGTTCCACTTTCAATGCCTTGAGAAAAGATTTCCCTTCTACATCTTATCTCTAAATTGCTGAAAATTTAAAACCAGTTTTTATCTAACAGCAAATGTGGGTCTCTGCCGTCGACTGCCTGATCTGTCAGGAACTGCTAGGCTGGAAGAAAAAGTTAAAGACACAAAAACACTAGTGAGTTTTACAAAAATGACAAGGATGATGCCAGGCGTGGTGGCTCACACCTGTAATCCCAGCAACCGGAAGGCAGAGGCAGGAGGACTGTTGAGAGTTCAAGGCCAGCTTGGGCTACAGCCTGAATCACAAAGTCAGACCCTGTTTCAAAAAATAAAATGACAAGGACAAGTAAAATCAAAAGAGATCAGAGCCAGAACTTAAGCTCAAGTGGTACTGAGCCTACTTTGGAAGCACAAGTGCCCAAGTTCAAGTCCTAGTACCACAAGAGGGAGAGAGAGAGACAGACAGACAGACAGAGACAGAGAGACAGAGAGAAACAGAGGGAGAGACAGAACGAGATCAGCAGATCTCTATCTCAATAGCACAACTGAAATACCTTGCAATTGGGAAGACTCAGGTACAGTGCACTCTCACCTAAGAATGTGAGTCTGACCTTTAAATACTATAAAGAAGACAGACAGGCACTGAAGCTAGTCAAGGACCAGGTACAACGAACAAATTTGCTCTTTCCAGCAACACAAATTAAAATCACCTGTAAGATGATTTTAAAATCACCTGTAAGATGATCTTTCTACCAGTAAGAAACTTTCTCTTGAGGCTTGGCCTCTAAACTGCGCTCCCAAGTTCCATTCCCCGACCACCCCCTTGGGTCACTCACTCCATATATTCACCACATGTCTTCAACATTTCATGCAACTTTATCATAATTAAAAGAGATGACACTTAGGGAGTGTTTGCTCTTTGTTCTAAATGCTTCATTAAACCTTGATAGCAAGGCAGAAAGAACATCATCACCATTTGCAAATGAGGAAATTGAGGAGCAAAGAAACTAAAGAGCTCATCTGAGATCAGGTGCATGTGGTAGAGCTGAGGTTCAGACCTACGGGGTGGGGTTCTGGATCCCCTCTGCTACGCTGCCCCTAAATATGCAATGTTTAAAATGGCCATGATCTTTACATACATGGCTCAAGCTGTGAATCTCATATCACTTCTTGTTTTTAGACTAAAGAAAACATTTTAAGAACTTACCTACATTGCTATTTATGTAGCTCTTGATGCTGCAGAGTGTTCTGTATGCTACACCTTTTCTTCCCTGTTCTCCTAGGAATGGATCCCTAGGCTACCTTCTACACAGTATCACAAACAGACAGTGATGAGCATCTATCTTCTACACTCTTCTAACTATCCTGTACAAGGTCTCTAGGGAGAACTCCCTGACGGGGATTCTGGGAATACACCTCATCGATATGCTTAAAGTGCAGATTACCGAGGCAACCATCTAACTGGGTCCAGGAAATAGTCACCCGTTCATTCATTCGTTAATTCTTTCCAAAGTAAATGAGCTAGGAACTGAAGCTATTCACATGAACAAGACACACGCTGTCTGATCTCATGGTGCTTACGGTCCAGCTTGCAATCAATGTGTTTCCATCAGCTCCCCGGCTGTGGCCCCATCGACTTTTACCCTGGGTCTTAAGTCATTTTCTTGTCGCTGGACACAGTACCTGACACAAGTTTAAGGAGAGCTTTACTTGGGGCCACAGTTCTAGGGCATGATGAGCAGGCTCCATGGCAGAAGCAGGATGGGAGAGGAGCACAGCACCATGGGATGTGCTCGGCTGCCTCGGGAGCAGACGGAGAAGAGAAGAACCTGCGAGGCAGATGCGCCTTCCAGGCCATGGCCCTCGCCACCCGCTCTTCCGACCAGACCCCGCCTCCTAACAGCACAGTCAGCCTTGAGCTCCTGTGCAGACCGTCCCTGTAACCACTCACCTTCCTAAGCCCCACCTTTAGACACAGGGTCTTTGGAGAAACACTCTAGATCTAGCCCATAATGCCCTGTGGTCATCCCTACTATTTGGTAGCAATAGGTTTTGAGGATGCAGGGGAAGCAGAAAAACTCTCTGGCTTACATTTTTTTAAAAGTATGGTTTAAACTGATTCGATATTGCCTTTTTGGTGGCACTTAGAATTGAACCCAAGGCCTTTGCTATGCCTACATTCCCAGTCCTCTTATTTATTTTGCTCTCTGAGACAGGGTCTCATACGTTGCTAAATTGCCCACGCTGAGATTCAACTTGTGATTTCCCTGCCTCAGCCACAAAGACTGCTGGCAGTACAAGCCTGTGCCACCATGCCCAGTGTAGATGTTACTTTCGCAGAAGGTAAGTTTTTTGCGTGTTTTCTACTAATCATAGGTAATAAAAACTAAAACTTCCTCTCATTTGCAGACAATGTGATGTTACTGCCAAGAGTCGGGGCAGTTTTAAAAGACATCTAATTCATCTAATTTCTACACAGTTGTCAGATATCCTATTAAAACAACAACAAACTTACAAACATTAAAGGTATTCAGATGCCTTTTCTAACTTCCTGTGTAAGGAGTCACCTCATTGACCTCCTGAATACCTTTTTTTTTTTTTTT
>PVIR01029600.1:0-20995 GCA_004026965.1 Petromus typicus | reverse complement strand
CACACACACACACACACACACACATCTGTATTTCAATTTGGATTTAATTTATGGATAGTTTTCAAATCCTTGATTTAAATTAGAAGTTGTTGTCCAAAATAAGATGAGTGTTGAAAATGTATTATGGTAAAAGATACCTTGCTTTTAATCTCCCTCAAATCCCCTCCCCCCCCGCCTCTCTTTAATTAGAGTCTCCTGGACAATCTAATGCACAGAATTCATTCAAAACATGGATCACATATTTGATTTGCCTTTGCAGGAAAATCAAAGTTACATGGTGCCAAATCGACTGTATGCAGGAAAAGAGCACTCACCATAGGTGGACCAGTCTGCTCTTCCACTGAGTGGCACTGAAGAGCAGTATTCAGTATACTTATGGTTACATTTGTTATAGATACTCAGAAGAGGGGACTTCTGGGACTGCTTCAGGTAGTGCCAAGAACAAGGCGATACATGTGAGAAACTAGGGAGACTGTTTTCTGGCTTCCAGTAATGTGTTTTTCACTGAATGAATTTCTTCAAAAATTTGTATGTAAATAGTTATTGTCTATTTTGATCATCTTTTGCCTGTTGTTTCACTCTTCTGATTATCTAGATGGGCAACATGCTAAGTATGTCTTTCATGGTACTTTTATATCTGATACTAAACAGTCATACAATACATTAGAATACAGAGAACAAATTGTCTCATATATTTGAATTTTTGATTATAGTTTATTCTTAAATTTTATACATAAATGTGTTTGCCTATACATAAATGTGTTTATTATTGTTGTTTTATGATTCTGAGGATCAAAAACTAAGGCCTCACACCTGCTATGCGAGTTCTCTATCACTCAGTTATACCCTAGATTTATGCTTACAATTTAAATGAAGTATATTAATGAATATATTATTTTTAAAAATTCCTCCAATATCACTTTTTTATTGACATGTAGAGATGCTATAGTTTAGTCAAGGAACACAGTAATAGGAGCTTTAAGACACTTATGTCAGATTTGCAATTCACTTTAGTAGTTGCGGGTCCTATTCTTTTCATCTGTAAACTTAAGACTGTTGTAATAAGCACTGTCCAAGACTGTTTAAATATTCCAAGACTGGCTTAAATGCCTGACATTTTATTTTTGCATTATCCTCAAACAATATTTTTGAAACAGACTGAATTGCCAATTTCCTCTAGCTTTTCAAATAGCAGGAAAACTAATTACTTCAATTCAACAAATATGATTTGCTGTGTGCATCACATTTGTTGAGGAAAGATAGTATCAGAAAAAAAATATGGTGTAGACTTTGCATATAATGAAATATCACGTGAATCCTGAAAATCTTACTACTGCACTGTGAGATACAATATGTGAATATACAAGCTAGGTGATGGAAACTGATATTGGGTGGAAAAGGACATGTAAAACTTACATAGTTCTACATTTATAAAAAAGAAACAAAGATTGTGTATATAGAGGGAGGAGTGTTGTAGAGTGCACAAGGGGATAGCAAAAATGAGACTTAAGTCATGTCATATAGTGATACAAATTTTCAATGTCGATTGTGTTCTTGATGTGTATATAAAATCTACCAATAAAATCAATTAAATTTTACAAAAGTCATTTTCTTTGCTGTTGCTGAAACACCATTCAAAACTAATATGAATTGCTCAGGATGTGTAATTATAAAGTATTATAAAATACATGTGGGAAACAAGTTATTATATTTGGTGTTAATTATTTTCAAATCCACATATGTATATTGATGCATGTGTGTACAAAATATTGGCCATCATTTTGCCCTGAAAGTTTTCCAAGTAGGCCTTTGTGTTTACATCTGGATTCTTACACTATTCTCCCATTTTTGTGTCCACATACATCCTATTATTATTTTTCCCTTGGGTTTTTGCTCTGATTCTATTATAGTATCACTCAAAAAATTTCATTTAATGACATTTTTTCTGACCCTCTAAGACACATTTTTGAAAAACAAATCAAATATTATAACTTACTCATTCTTAACTTTCCAGTGGCATCACATTGCCCTCAGCATAATCTCCAAATCTTTTTTGCACCCTAATGGATACTTTTCTGTACTTTTGTCTCTAGAAACATTTCAGGTGTTGCTATCCTGCTCTCAGCAGCCCATCTATGATGAATCCTTCTGCTCTCTGATATTAATTCTTAGCCTTTTGCCACCTCAGGACCCGTACATTTAATATTAATCCTACTTAGTCTCTTCTTTAAATGCCTTAGATATGCTCACGTGAAGAATTCCATCTTGACTCATGAGTAAGCTATGAACTGAGGATTCATAAGACTTTCTACAGAACTACAGGGAACACACATGATACTCAATTTATTTCCTTCAGGGTACATATTGTGTTATTAATTCCTTCACCTAGATTTACCATGCATTAATATTTTAATATATTTGCCTATGTCTTCTATCCTACATATGCACACATTTATTTTATTAGTCTTATATGAGAATAAATTGTAGACATCATCACAATTTATCTCTGGAGTTATTGTCTCATTAGCACATTTTCCTGAGTAAGAAAGACATTTAATAACTATGTATTATGATTTTCTCAATAATATATTTGCCAACAATTTTAATTTTCCTAATAAGAGAATACATACTGTATTTAGTTATTCTATTTTAAAATGCCTTTTGTTTTAGAACTGTTATGAATAAGTATTTTGAAAAAAAAAATAAAAGACTTTACAAAAACGAAAAGCCATGACGAGATGAAAATAAATGTACAAGTCATATCTGAATAATAGTTGCTATTAAGACATCCTAAGTCACTGTTAAACCTCAATAATAATAATGAAAATACTTGATTAGGAAACTAGCCAAAAACCTAACTGACACATTACTAAAGAATTTATTCAGATAGCAAATGAAGTTACCACAAGATGCACTAGATAATATATCAAGAGAAAATGAAAGTTAATATAACAGTGAAACACCATTGTACACCTATTACAGAATAACCTTCTCCAAAACACTGACAATGCCTAATGCTGATGAAAATGTAGACAAGCTGGTCTCTCATTTAGTGTTAGTAGGAATGAAAAATACTGAAGCCAACTTAGAAACTAATAGTTTGGTAGTTGCTTATAAAACTAAAAATACTCTATACATCATCAGTTTCCTTTTAAATATTTACACAGGAGTTTAGAACTTATGTGCATACATACAAAAACTTCATACAGATATTTATGGAAATTACATTTATATTTGTCAAAACTTAGAAATAAGATGTCATTCACTAGTTGAAGAATAAATTGGATGTATTGAGATAGTAGGGTTATCACTCAGCGCTAAAAGTAAGTGAATTATAGAAAAAAGAAAAGACATGGAGGAAACTGAATTAATTATCATGTGATAGAAGCTCGTCTGAAAAGTCTTGGGACTATATGAGTCAAACTGTACTGCATCTGGAAACAATAAAATGACCAGTAGTTGCTGGCATGTAAGAGACAGTAGAGATGACCAGGTCTATAACAGAGGATTTCACAGACTGTAAGAACTTTATGTGATGTTATAATGATGGATACCTGTGAATATATATTTGATAAGCTCATTAAATATCACTACCACAGAGGCACCTAAATGTAAATTATGGGCTTTATATAATAATAATGTGTCAACTATGTGCTCATTAACTGCAATAAATGTACCGCACATGAGTAATGAAGCAGATTGTCATATGGCAAGGAGAAGGTATAGTGATATATTTTGTATGCATTCTTCCCTTTCAGTTTTGTAGTGAATCTATAATGTTCTAAAAACATTAAAGGATCTAAAATAATAGGATAGTTTTATAGCATTTTCCTGCTCTGGTGTTTGGATTTTTCCACCTGATCAGATTTAGACAGTGCATGTTCTTCAGGACCATTGTATAATAAGTGGTGCTTTCTTGATAAACTGAATTAGAAGATATTAGATACCAAATTTTTAGTATTAATGAAGTTACCTTTGATCTGTAGAGTAGGAGGGTATTTCACAGGTTTCTTCACTGAGAAGCTAGAAAGTTTCTTTTTTAAATTTATAATTGATAAATATGTTGTAAAATATTTTGAAGTGTTGTAAATATTCCTGTATAAGCTTTTCTCTAGTAATTTTCTTTTGTTCTGTTTTTGGAAATAAGGTCTGACTTTGTAGTGACAGCTGACCATGAACTCACTGTATAGTCAAGGCTGCCCTTGGATCACAGCAGTCTTCCTGTTTTACTCACACTAATGCTTGTAATAATATAGGTCACCTAGTAATTTTAACATCAAATTTCTAGTTACATTATTTATTTTGCATTTGCTAATATTTTTTCTAGGAAGAGGCATTCCTTATTTTAAGTATTTATGTATTATATGAGATATATTTAAATATATATTTTAAATATGATGATCATACAAGAATACACCAGAAAAGAGAACATTCTTCAGGAAAAAGGAGTAACATGAAATATAAAAACTGCAGCTAAAAGAGAACATCTTGAAAATGTGATAAATTGGAAATGAAATAGTAAATAGTCAAATTATTTAATCATTAAATTGCTTTGGAATTTACATTGAAGGAAAATAAAAACTACAAATTTGTAAAGATTTTATTGATTTAGAGGCTTAAAATATATGTAGAGTAAAAAGATGATATGTAACAAAGAATTCAATCAATTGAAATTAGACTAACTTTCAGTGAAACATGGTCCTGATTTTTTTAAAAGAATGTATACAAAATAGTTGGGAAAAAAGTTTATTCTTTTTAGATAAGAAAAAGTAGTCTGATATTTATTTCTGAATGTCAGTAGAGACAATGTACTAAGGGTACAGGGTAGAAAAGAAGTGCAAAAGCAAAGTTCCACCAGTATTTCATGATAAGCAATAACCCAAAAGTCTCTGGCTCTCTAATTTATAAAAAAGGTATTGCATTTTGCCTTTTAAAAACTTTAAAAAAATGACTTTATTGGTACATTTTATGAATACAGTATAATCTCATTCTTCATTGAGGATTTGTATGTGTTTATAATATATCTTGATTCTTACTTTTTCCATTTTTCTGCCTTCCTTTCATCCTGCTAGTCCCCCTATATGAATAAGCTTTATTTCAAATTTCTTTTTGCCTTTTTCTATCAATTATTTTCTTTCCTTATTTGCTTTCTTCTCCCCTGTCTCATTGCACTTTGAGCACTTTCTATTTCACACTACTTATTATATATTATTGACCTCATTTAAGTTTTCAGCTTCTCACACTAGACCAACTGTATTATATTTACATAATTGTGTCCTACTTATTTCAATTATGAGCAAGAAAGATAACCTAAAATTTGGGAAAAAATATCAATTTTTTCTAAGAAATAAAGTCAACTATCTAGAAAAATAGAGAACTTAAAAAATAAGACATTTCTAAATTAGAAGGTCGAATTCAGAATTGAACATCTGAAATGAATAGAAATATTATGTGAAGTAAAAGCAATAAATAAAATTATAAAATGTTCAGCATCACTGGTTACTTGAGAGATGCAGATGAAAACAACACAGAGGCTCCATCTTACTCCAGAAAAAATTACTACTATCAAGAAATCAACCAGTAACACATGCTGTCAAGGCTATGGGGGGAAAGGGACCCACTGCTGGTGGAAATGTGGACAGTGCAATCAGTATCAAAATCAGTGCAGAGATTCCTCAAAAAAGCTAGGATTAGAAATCCCATTTGACTCTTCTATTTCTCTGCTGGCTATGTTCAAGCTAGCATTTAAAAAAAAATGGTTAAAGAGTGTTTCACCTTCTCTAAAGCAGGGGTCTAACATGTTTGAATTGCAAGACACTCCAAAAAAGGTAATTAACATTATGACTGAATACACTTAATTCTACCTGACATGTTTTCTTAATTCTTCTCTGTGTCCTTTTGAAATAACAAGGTGTGCCCCCAAAAGAGACTTTGTGACACTTTTTAAAATGACTTGCTCAGGGTGTTCTTAACTACTAATAATATTTAAGTAGCTAGAGCATGTTGGTTAGATCAATATTCCTCAAGTATATGCCAATCAATAAGAAAAAAATTACATTTGTAAAGGCAATGTTTAGACAGTTTTTCAATTTCTCTTAAATTAACATTGTTAGTATCCTCCTTAAAAAACATTTCATTGAGGGGCCGGGAAGTTAGCTCAGTGGTTCCGGCGCCTGTCTGGCAAGCGCAAGGGCCCGGGTTTGATCCCTGGTAACCACATGACAATACTGGGTGTGGAGATCCACACCCAGCAGCAACCAGTACCACATACCACAGTGCCGGGCGTGGTGGCTCACGCCTGTCATCCCAGCACTCGGGAGGCAGAGGCAGGAGGATTGTGATGTGAATTTGAGGCTGAGCTCAGGGCCAGCCTGAACCACAAAAGCGAGACCCTGTCTCAAAAAACCTAAAAAAAAAAAAAATTTCATTGAAAGTACCCTGTTCATAGATTTAAAGATCCATGATTTTTTTTTCTTCAGTTTTTTGAGATAGGGTCTTGCTTTGTAGTTCAGGCTGACCCTGAACTCAGCCTCAAACTCACATCAGAGCAATCCTCCTGCCTCTGCCTCCCGAGTGCTGGGATTACAGGCGTGAGCCACCACGCCCATCACTGTAGTATGTGGTACTGATTGCTGCTGGGCGTGAGTCTCCATGCCCAGTATTTTATATGGTTACCAATATATCGAACCCAGGTCTTTGTACTTGCAAAACAGATGCTGGAAATACTGAGCTAAATCCCCGGCCCAGATCAATGATATTTTTTAAATCTATAATTTAAGGAGAAAACATGATACATTTATATTTACAACTCTAAATATAAGGCTTAAAATTTTTCAACCAAATAAAACTTTTGGATAATCATTTAATAAACTAAATGTTTCCTAAAGTGAATTTTAGATAGGTGTACATATTTTAAAATTAGTTATAATTAAAATGTGAATAGAATTACTATTTTAATTTATTAATAGTGAAAGTGACCAGGGTCACTTTTTTGTTTTCTATGGTAAGCAGAATTGTAAAAATGTTTTAGTGCATTATGTCCATCTTCTGATTATTGACACAAACACTAGGTTAAGTATTTTGGGGAATTTGCTTCAGAATTTAATTATTATAAAAATTTAATTGCAAATGCAATTTAGGATGGTAGAAGTTTTTAAAATAGAGAAATTAATCTGAATAACTCAAGTAGGCCTCATTCAACTACATGAACTTGAAATGATGAGAAATGAAAAAAGTAGAATTGAATGATTATGGCCAAAGGAGACAGAGGAAGATTATTTCATGGTGAAAGTAGTTCTACTCTATTGATAGCTTTGAAGGAGACTAGAAATCAGAAAATGTAACACACTCACAAAGCTGGAAATGGCCTCTCACCAACAGTGGAGGAAAAAGGAGGTGGATCTTCAGTCCTAAAACTGCAGGAAGTAGATTCTTGCAGCAATTTGAATAATTCTTTCCATCGACTCCATTTTGATAATACAGCCCTGTTGATTCATGGATGTTAACCTTGTCTCCTTTGAGCCCATCCAAACTTCTGACCACCAGAAATAGTGAGATAATAAATGTGCTTTGTTTTAATTTTCCAAATTACTGGTGATTTTAAAAGACATCAATAGAAAGCTAAACAACACTTCACAAAAAGACATTAATGGAACAAGAATCATTTCTCAGGACAAGAGCATGAACTGCAGTGTGACTCCTGTCAATCTCACTTGTGTCAGGGAGTTCATTGCCTGAGCTGTTGTGCAATGTTCCTTTCCAAAGCTGCAAGTGATTTGCTCATTCCATGATATTGGCATCATTCTTTTTTGGGCAAGATTCACTAATTTCAATTTTATTTTCCTAAAACTTTCTACTATGGAGAGAGAAGAGATTTGACTGTATTCACTTTTTAAACATAACAAATTATGAAAAAAAAAGTGTCTGGAGGTTTTATTGCTTTTTTTAAAATTAGATTGCATACTTCACTCCAGACAGTAGGACTCTTGTGACCAGGACAACTTTCAAAGACCTCCCTCTCTCACTACAATCATCTTGGACTAGGATTTTAAGGTGCACATTTTGTAAGACACAAATATCCACACTGTAGTAAATAAATTGGAAATAAAGAATTTTTCTTAGTACATTTTATATATAGACAAGCCTCATAATTATGCTAAAAGGAAGTTATAAGTGAAGAATGAATTGTAAGAGTCTGTTTTAAATCAAACAATCAACATCTTAGTAAGAGATATTTGGGTTAAACTACTGTACTTTGTTATGACTGAACGACATGGAACAGACTGTAGAAATATTCCAACACGCAGTTGACTCATTTTTAAAGTGAAGAATGATAATAGCTCCTTCTCTGTATTGTTAGAAGGATTAGTTAAGGTGATTAATACAATATGTTTAGCACTATGCTCACTACTAAAGCCAGAGCATTCAATATATGGAATACTGTTGGAGAAATAAATGACAACCATCACCATCATTACTGTCTCTTATGTACAGCCCTATTACCTATGAATGCCCCTTTATTCCACTCTGTTACTATTGTCATTCACAAAATTATATAGTTTAAGAAGCCATAAACACAACACATATCCTTTTTGTATTGATTTCTCTTCACCTATTACTTGTATTATATAAATATAAATTTTTGATGAAGAAATATAAAGTATTTTTGCAAAGACAAGACAAATTCAATTATTTTAACATGGATTAATGACATGAAAAATCGCTGAAGAGCTATCATTTCTAAAATACAGCTTTTATAACACAAAATTAGAGCTTTAATATAAATTGTAAATATAACTTATGACTCTTAAAGTTTAATGTTTGTTTTCTTATTGCTGGCCTGAATAACTTTACTCAAATTCTCTCCACTAAGTGTACTCTAATTTTTATTTCTTACTTATGATTAGCTTTGTGTTTTTATTATTATTCTTATTGTGAGCATTAATCATTTATACTTCTTTATATATCTATTTATTATTTTATGCATATGAACTTTACACATACACACACACGCGTGAGCGCACATAATTAGGTCAGTGGCTTTTTCCTAGTCTGATTTTATCAGTTACTTTTTCCCTTGTATAAGTTTTACAGTTTTATATAACCCAATTAGTGTAACTCACTGTGATTTCCTAATTGTCTCAAAATTTAGACCATTATTACTGTCAAAATAATACAATTAAACCTTGATTTTATTTTTCTTTTTGTTTTGTGTTATCTTGTGTCTGTTTATATAACTCTTCATACTAGTTCTGTCAAATAGAACATTTTAAATGATAGAATTCTTCGGGATTCACACTATTCCGTGTAGTAGTTACCTGATCGATATAGTTCTTGAGCATTTGAATTTTTTTTTTTTTTTCTGGTTTTTTGAGACAGAGTCTCGCTTTGTGGTTCAGGCTGGCCCTGAGCTCAGCCTCAAACTCACATCACAGAAATCCTCCTGCCTCTGCCTCCCGAGTGCTGGGATTACAGGCGTGAGCCACCACGCCCGGCACTGTGGTATGTGGTATTGGTTGCTGCTGGGGTGAGTCTCCACACCCAGTATGGTATGTGGTTACCGGGGAATCGAACCCCGGCCCTTGCGCTTGAAAGACAAGCACCGGAACCACTGAGCTAACTCCCCAGCTCCCTTGAGCATTTGAATTGAAGCAAAGATGAAAACCTTACTCTTTTTTTTTTTTTTTTTTTTTAGTTTTTTGATATAGGGCCTCACTTTGTAGTTCAGGTTGGTCCTGAACTGAGCCTCATACTCAGCAATCTCTCTGCCCCTGCCTCTGCCTTCGAGGACTGGAATTACAAGTGTGAGCCACTGTGCCCAGCACGAAACCTTTACGTTTAATAGGGATATGTATAGTATCATATGTGTAACATGTGATTTGTGCTTTACTGATATCAGTGCTAACAGTTTCATAAACATGACTGCATTTCCAATTTGACAACCTAATTATTTATTAACTGATAAAAGTTTAGTTTTCTCTTCATTCCTCTATCTTTATTAGGACATGCAAGATGTCAAATACTGACCAGTTTTTTTTATTATTGAGGGTATATATTTATTAATTATATGCTGCTTTATACTTATGAATGTGTGTATGTCCTGTAATTAATAATGTTTATCATGTATTTGAGTATCTACATTTATGAATATTTATACTGTCATATTTTGTACTTATTCATGTAGTCCACCAGAAAACATATGTGTACATCAGGAAATGAAAAATACTATGAAATTTTTCCAACTGATGGCATTATCTATATATGAGGGGCCATCAAGAATATCACATATAACAGAAAACGCACTATATTTCAGCCCTTACAGGAGAAATTGAAAATGCCTGTGAAGCAGATTTTATGACCAAGTTTACCTAAATAGAAGTTGCTGTTCTAATACATGTCTGGAAGCTAATGACCATCACTTTGAACAGCTCTTATCCATGTAGATGTTGGAGACAGAGTAAGAAGACACAGCTGAAACCTTTATAGCAAGCTGAAGCCCCCCTCCCCTCTGAGTCTCACAGCAAAAGGATTAACAAATAACAAACAACGTAGTTGGAACCATGAGAAAAAGGCTGATCCTGGCTCCACTCTTGCTACTCTCAGCCACACCAAACTAAGCCAAACCAGAGGCCAATCCTGAGTTTGTCACACCTTTATGTGGTACCAAGCCTTCACACCTATAATCCTGGCATGCATAAAATGGAGCAGTTATCCACAATAATCCCTGTAGTTGAAGATGCTGTAGGGCAGGGCAAACAACCTTAAATCTGAGTAAGTAAATCCTTGTAAGTAAGTCTTAAGGCCAATAATCCTAGTGCAGTAATCTTTGTAGTTTAAAATCCCACAGTACAGGGCAGATGTCTGCAATAATTCCAGTAGTTGATCCCGCATGGCGAGGCAGACATCTGTAAATCCAATAAGTAAGTTGTAAATCCAAGTAAGTCATCTGTAATTCCTGACATGCGGAGGCCAAAGGTAAACTGTATTAATGTCATGATGCAGCAATAAATTTAGCATTACAATATTTATACATTTTTTTTTGTGAAGTCTGTACACACTTGGACAAATCTGACAGTCCTTTCTTATAAGAAAGGAAAATGTTAGTGAAGATGCCTTGGCAAAACAGAAGTTTCAAGAGAACGTTTTTCAAGAAAACTTAAATATAGTTCTGAAGTGAGAATCACACTAATAACACAGGAGAGTCCAGCTACAAAGACTACTACCCAACCAGGAGAGGCAAGTGTGCCAAAGGAGAGGAATCTGCTCAGTGTATTAGCATCTCAGCAGACAGTACCTTTAATGAGTTTAATAAATCAATAGTCCAACAGAAGACACTGTATGAGGAAAGAAATCCCACCATTAGAATTCATCAAAATTCTCCCTACTTTCACTCTCTCCTTCCCATAAGAGGGCTGTAATATTCTCTTTTAGTTTGACTCTAAAAAGATTTCCTCCAGCTCATTGTGCCTGAGTTGCCTTTCTTTAGAGCACTTATTTTGGAAAACTTAAAATCTTTATCTGCTCTTTAGGTGTAAATTTTTTCAAAGACATCTTGGTATTTGTACAAAAAAGAAATGTCTTTCTCAGGGATATGGGAGTCTTCATACTGCAAAGAAATTATCAAGAGAAAGCTTGCTGTTTCTCAGCATCTATCTTACTATTTTTTAATTTAATGGGCACAGTTTTCCATATCAGAAAACTACTTCTTTTCGACTGTGAAGTTCACATTTATCCATGAAATATCAAATGGATGCCACTGCTTAATATTCCAAAGCTTTTAGAGGTTTTAATACACTTAAGAATCAAATAATGGTTAATGGTGACATAGTTTATGTAAATTTATGTTTGGAAAGACCAAAAACACAAGTTAAATAACATAAATGAAAGCCCTCCAAGCAATTCAGTACTGAATTATAAACATTTAGATGATATTTTAACTCTCTAATTTTTTTAAGAATTGCATTACTAGGACATCTTGGCTCTATAAAGTGACAAAATGAATTTTTTTTTCTTATTTTAATAATTAATTCTGCATGTAAGTTTATTTTTTAATTAAAATCTTTATTGGTACATTATGAATCCACATCATCATCGCATTCACATTTGAGAGTTTGTGCTAGAATATGACACTACTTGATTCTCATTTTTCCTCTTTCCCCACCCACCTTGCAACTCCTCACCTCCTATACACACTTTTTATTTCCTTTTTTATTATTGCCACATTCCTTTTCCCCTCATTATTTACCCCTATAACCCATATCTAGTATATATAGTAGATACTGTGAAATAGAAAAATTTTTAAGAGAAAACTACTTTTAATCTGCAAGACATAAAAAAAGAATGTGTTTCCCTTTAGGTATGACCAATAAGCAGAGACGGGATATGTGATTCCCTTCCTCGAAAAGTCTCTAAAAACTTCAGGCCTGAAAATCTCTCCATCTCTTTCATTTACTGGGAGCTGACCTCACAATGATTTTTTAGCTTCCTGCATTGTGTATCCTTTGTTTGCTTAATTCGACAGGGAAATGTTTTCTAATTATCATTCTTCTAATCTACTGCTAATGCACTTCTAATACAACAATTTTAAGGCCCAACTGTCTCATACATGCATTCTATAGTAAACCTGGAATGAATTATTTTTTATTTATTTAAGAATGAAAGTCTGTCCTTGGTCTTTGGAATTTCTCTGTCTAAACTCATAGTGTCTCTCAAATTAGTATCTCCAACAGGGAAGCAGCTTACAAGAACTTTATGTCCAGAAATGTAGACGTTATCTGTAAATACCTGGGAGGCTAAATGTGCAATCACCCATCATATCCTGTCTTTTTTACTCTCTAATACCACTGTAACTTGCCATTTCCCTGTTATTCACTATTTGTCTTGTGTACGGCTGCACTGTCCACTCTGTGAACTATTACATTGACCTTCCAGTGCTCTCTTTGTTTGGTCTTTCACATCACTGTGTGCATCACTGTTTACAAGTTATAGGAACAGCAAAGATAAACTTTACAAATAAAATCTAGTTTTGTCAAACCCATGTACTAAATTCTTTCTATGACTCTACAATGTTTTTAGTATAATTTTCAAATTCTAGAAAAATTTCCTGCTATCTCCTTCTGTGCTGTTTGACTTTTGATCATCCAATTTCTTACCCAGATGCTCATTTTCCTATAGTTTCACCTTATCTCAAGACTCTTGTAGTTGCTAGAGTTTTCTTCTATTCCTTGCCCTACTTCCAAACTTTTATTCAAACTCTTGCTGGTAGTGAGGGTGGATAAAAGATAAGTAGAAAGAAGACAAGAAAATTGAAATTATGCAATTATAATTTTAAGAAAATTATAGCTTCATAATTATACAAGCTTATAGTGAGTGCCCTTTTAAACCCCAATCCTATTTCTCCTGTTCAGCTGTGCAATACTAAATTCCTAAAAGGTATTTCTAAAATTATATATTAAGGTATATTAATGTTATTTATTTTGGAAAATTGGTACATGCATAAAATATTATGATTATTTTTAATTACTTAACCTTTACTCCTGTATCTCATACCCCCCCACACCTGGATCCACTTTCCTATTCCAAAAGCCTGTCTTTCTTCACTATCTTGTTTTCTTTATTTTTGTCATTTATTTATTTCTATTTGAAATTTTTCATCTAAAAAACAGTTTACAGTACTGAACTCTCTATGTCTGACTTATTTCACTTAGCATTGTGGTCTCAAGTTCCACCCATTTTCTAATAAATGACATGATTTTATTTTTCTTTATGACTATTTTATACATATATAGCATTTTATATATATATATATATATATATATATATATATATATAATGTTAAAATAATTCTACATATAATATGATGAAAGAATTCTACCTTTTGGGTTATATTAACAAGTAAAATCACTATGGAAATCAGTATGAAGATTCTTAAAAAATCTGAACCCAGGGCCAGGGATTTAGCTCAGGGGTTCTGGCACCTGTTTTACAAGCGAAAGGGCCCCGGGTTCGATCCCTGGTAACCACATACAACACTGAATGTGGAGACTCACGCCTGTAATCCCAGCACTCAGGAGGCAGAGGCAGGAGGATTGCTGTCATGTGAGTTTGAGGCTGAGCTCAGGGCCAGCCTGAACTACAAAGTGAAAACCTGTCTCAACAAACAAACAAACAAACAAACAAAACAAACAAAAAACGCAAAACTAAAACTAAACCTAGAAATTTCATTTAACTCCCCAACTCCATCTAAGTATTTTAGAGTAAAGACATCATACTACAATGATACATGTATACCCATGTTTATATGATTAATTTCATGATAACTAACTCTTGAATTTAAACTTTATGTCAATCACAGATGATTGATGAATAAATAAATAAGTCATGATATTTATACTCAATAAAGAACTATTCTGCCATAAAAAAATAAACAAGTCACATATCAAAAAAGAGTGATATCTTGAGACTGAAGGTCACACTTCTTTTTGAGTGCACATTGTTTTATTCTGTTTAAAAAACACACCACCACCTCTCTTCGAGAAGTAAAACAGTTATATTTTATAATGATGGTTACTTCTGAATGAAAAATATGTTTCTATATATTCTTTTCAGAATAACTCATCTAGTAACAATAACGTTTTGACTAGTTCATTCCCAATTGTTATTTTTGTAAAGCTCAGACAACCTAAAAGTTTTCTCTTCAGCCATTTAACACACACATTCTAATATTGTTCCTGTAGTCACCATCTTTTCTAGTGCATTTTGTACTATCATAGTACACATTGCAATGATTTTTTTCATGGTTAGGATTTTTCTTATTAGACTAAAAACACTGAAGAAGAAAGATTGTGTCTACATTTCTAATTTATTCATATCACAAGTACTTAAACAGTTATTTAATAACTGCATTCCTATTACTTCTTACTGAAAAGTTTAAACTTTCTTAAATGTTACCTGAAATTTATTTTATATATTTTTAAATTATCTTTATTGGTACAATATGAATGTACACATAATCATATTAAGCATTAAGAGTTTGTACCAGAAAATGATGTGACTCGATTCTCATTTTTTTCCTTTTCCCCCGCTTTTCATCCCCTGTCCCCTATATACACAATATTTGTTTTACTTTTTCTTTATTATTACTACATTCATTTTCCTCTCATTAATTTAATTGCAAGAAGTTTGAGCTTCTCCTCCTTTGTCTCATATATATATATATATATATATATATATATATATATATATATATATATATCCTTTTGTGGCTGGGGATTTAGCTCAGTGGTTCGTCGCCTGTTTTGCAAGTGCAAAAACCCAGGTTCCATCCAGGTAACCACATACAATACTGGGTGTGGAGACTCACGGCCGGTAGCAACCTGCACCACATACCACTGTGCCGGGTGTGGTAGCAGCTCAGGGCTCATGCCTGTAATCCCAGCACTCGGGATGCAGCAGCAGGAGAATTTCTGTGATGTGAGTTTGAGGCTGAGCTCAGGGCCAGCCTGGACTACAAGGTGAGTCCCTGTCTCCAAAAACCTAAAAATAAATAAATGAATAAAAAAAAATAAATTCCCCTTTTTTTTTTTTTTTTGTGGTAAAGAGACATGAAGCAGTGTCACTGTCAGTTCTTCATTCTCCATGTAGACCAAATGTCCGATATCGGTTTTGCTGTTTCCCCAGGATTTGCTGCTCTTCACCATGAGGGTCCACAAGCTATAAAATCTACCCAAAAGACACATAAATTATCTCTAGCATTGGAGGACTATAGGTGCTACTGAGCAGTGGCTTTTCTGCTAAGCCTCATTCTCTACTCAAGTATATGATTCCTAGGTGTTTCTCACCTTTAAGGCTGTGCTCAGAAAATGGATGCAAGCCTTTTCTCTGTAGAAAATTTCAAGTTTATTTTGTTTTGAGTCATATTGAAACAATTATTTTCTAGTTATAAGGAAATATTCTCCCATTTTCTTTTTCTTTCTTGACACATGGAGTTAATTGAGAGTAACTACTTCAATTTATTTTATTTCTTCAGAGAATACAATCCATGGTATAAATTATAAACATTTATTTATTCCTTACCAATGCCTTTTCCTGGGCTAGGAGTCTGAGAAAGGAAAGCAACATCATCCTTACAAAAAGGAATTGAAGGCCAGTGCAATGTATAAAAACAAAACAAAACAAAACAGAAATAAAAACATGACTCTTTCTTTCTCTACTTATATATTTTAAGTAGAAAGAAGATATCTATTCATGTACAGCAAATAAAATATTATTTATGTATTTGGAAGTTTATTGTTTTGAAGTCACCTGAACTTGGTCCCAGCAAAGCACGTGAAACTAAGGATTCACCCAAGCTAAAAGAAACAGATGAATTCTCAAAAAACATGTTTGTCTTAAAAAATAAGACTTATAGCAATGTTCAAAAAAGGTTCAATTGATCTGAGTCAACATAAAATGGAAATAATTTATTTTTTTATTATTCCATTTCTTTTTATGCTCCTAAAAAATCCAACTATTAGATAATTTTTGCTGCAGAATATTGCATTTGTTAGTGTTGTCTTATTAGATTCTAAAATTGCAATAAAAAGCAATGAGATATTCCAGTTGAATTTGTTATAATTTTCTCTTATAGTAAAATTAACTAATAATTTATTTAAAAACAAATAAAAATTCTGTTAATTTAATATACTAAGTTTTAAACAAGGGGCACTTTCAACAGAAAATATAATTCCTCCAAGGAATGGGAATTAATCTTAAGCTTTGAGGTATCTACTTTTGTAACATGCAAATTTATTCATATTAACAGACTAGCACTTTGTTTTCAGAAAAATAAATACTCAGCCTCTTTGCCATTCAAAGGTAAATTGAATATTTTATGATGAAATGCAAAATTCTGTAGAAAAAAAAGGCTTAAATTACTTTCTAAAATAATATCACAGATCTTCTTCACTGTACAAGGGATTTTATTCTTGCAATTTTCATGTCACTTTTCAAAAGTTACCTAGAAGAAAGCTGAAGCAGCCCCCATATCAAGTCAATGAACAAAGTCAATTGCATCATTCTAGAGTAATATTTAGAGTACAACACCCTGTGTGAAAATCAGCGTGGTGTTTCATACACACTTTTCATAGAACCAATGAAAAGGATATATTCTCCACGTATATCCTGATTATGGCATAAATAAACAGGCCAAAAAGTTGGTAAAATTAAAATAATGACCAAGAGATTAAAATGTGTTCCTAAGGACAGTAGACATTTTTACTTCTATCTCTTAAGTGGTATACTTATGGATGGTGCTATGAATTAGAATTATAATATTGCAGCCCTAACTCTAAAAGTGAGAGTATTTGGAAATGGCCCTTTGGGAGATCATTAGGTTTAGATCATTTCCTTTGTGTGGAGTCCTTTTGATATGATTAACTGCATTACGCATTAAGCTTTACTGGGGTTGTTCTTTTGCTTCTCCTTCAGGTGAGAACAAAATCAGAAGGCCAGGAAGCAGGCATATACAATGTAGGAATAGAAGCTTTATCAGAAACCAAACTTCTGACTCCTAACTATTATACTTTCAAACTTCAAGTCTATAAAATTATTTTTTTAAACTTTGTTGTTTAACATATCTAAGTCATGGCATATAGCTATCAGCCTACTCAATGAAAGAAACAGATTGTGAAGTTTGATACTCTAGAATATAACTCTACAGAAGAGGCAGGTAATTACAAGGAACAAAGAAAGCTCCTTTAGGACCCATATAGTAGCACAGGAATAAGAGTGAGAAATTTTGGGCCCGGGAGTTAGCTCAGTGGTTCCGGCGCCTGTCTCGCAAGCGCAAGGACCCGGGTTCGATTCCCCGGTAACCACATAACAATACTGGATGTGGAGACTCACACCCAGCAGCAACCAGTACCACATACCACAGTGCCAGACGTGGTGGCTCACGCCTTTAATCCCAGCACTCGGAAGGCAGAGGCAGGAGGATTGTGATGTGAGTTGGAGGCTGAGCTCAGGGCCAGCCTGAACCACAAAGCGAGACCCTGTCTCCAAAAACCTAGAACAAAAAGAGTGAGAAATTTTATCAAAGGAATATAAATACCTGTAATTATGTAGTGTAGTTTGTTTATGTCTGTGTACTTAATGAAACTAGCAAACTTTCATTAAGAATGATTGATGCTAGACATTTTATAGGACAGTAAGTAATGCATCTGTTTTTAAGGTAACTGTGAGGAGACACATACACACAGACACACACACTTTGGAGAAATGAAAGGAGGCTAGTTATGTGCAGTGGAGCTTAGCAGCTGCTAGTACAAGATAGTTGGTTGAACTGGAAAGCAAAACCTGAGGGCCAGTCACAATGCAAGCAAGCGCTCACTCATCATCAACTTCCTGACAAACATGAGGTGGAAGTAAAAAAAGGCCTAGATTGTCTACTGACAAATGAAATAACTGAGAAGAGTGAGAGCTGATAGCTGCACAGGCAAGGATTCCTAGAACACACACACAATTCTCATCATTTAATAAATAACAGGCATTGTACCCAAGCAGAGGGAGAATCAACCTTTCTTTGACACTTTCCTCTTTCTTAGAACATAATATGAATTTCCCAGTCAGCCTTCTTTGATCTTATAATATTGCCAACTACGTAAAACTTTAGTAATGTTTGTTTTCTTTTTCTGCACATATCATTTTCTCAGTCAATAGGAACTGTGAAAAATACATAACATTGAAGTAACAAGATGCTCACAGATTTCAATGACATATTTTAAATTGTAATAATTAGCCAGTCAGAAAACTACCTAACACTGCATTAATACAAATAAAGTGTAATCTTATAAATACGTAAAAATATGTAAAAACATACAGTAATTTGACAAAATGTGTTGTCAGAAATATTGATTGTAAAATGCCAATGTGTAAGAAACTTTTGGAGTAGAAGTGAATTTTTCAAGGAAGTGTTTATTCAGTTCTGAATTGATCCAGGAAAACAAACAAATAAACAAATGGCAGCTGTCATGAATCCATTTAATGAAATCTTATCCCAATACTAGTTGTTCTATTGATTTGGTTCTCTCATTGGTGAAAAGAAACAGAATTTTTCAAATTACTGACTTAACTATTTTCTTTTTCTTTAAGGTTATATTACGAAGAATGTTCAACATCATTGGTCATTCAAAGATGAATATTAGATCAATACTAAGATTTCATTTCACTGTAGAAAGAAGGGTCATTATCAAGAAATCATCCAGCAACACATGCTAGAGGAACAGGAGAAAAATGAAACTCTTCTCCATTGTGAGTGGGAGGGTTTTCCCTATTCTGTGGACTATCTTTTCACTCTGTTAGTAGTTTCCTTTTCTGTGTAAAAATTTTTAATTTAATGAGGATCCAGTTATTGCTTCTTTATACTACTTCTTGTATGACTGTGGTTCTGTTCTTGAAGTCTATGCCTACATTTATGTCTTTAAGTACTCTACCTAGTCACTGTTCAGAAGTTTTAATGTTTCTGTTTTAATTTTGATTGACTGATTGATTGATTGATTTTTTAAAATATACGATTTTGGCCTCAAACTCGTTATGTAGCTCAGACTGGCCTCGAACTTGAGATAATCCTCCTGCCTAAAACTGGTAAGAATTGTGTCATTGGGCCGGGGAGTTAGCTCAGTGGTTCCAGCGCCTGTCTTGCAATCGCAAGAGCCCGGGTTCCTTCCCTGGTAACCACATACCAAACTGGTTATAGAGACTCAAGTCCAGCAGCAACCAGTACCACACACCACAGTGCCGGGCGTGGTGGCTCACACCTGTAATCCCAGCACTCGGGAGGCAGAGGCAGGAGGATTGCTGTGATGTGAGTTGGAGGCTGAGCTCAGGGCCAGCCTGAACTACAAAGCAGGACCCTGTCTCAAAAAACCTTAAAAAAAAAAAAAAATTGTGTCATCATGCTTGGTTCATTGTTTATATTTAGATTTTGATCTATTTTGAGTTTAGTGCATAGTGAGAGATATCGGTCTAGTTTAGTCTTTGACATATGGAAAGCTATTTTCCTGCACCATTTATTTATTGTTTGGTCCCTGTGTCAAAGACTGGGTGGCTGTGTGTTTGAGGTTGTTTCTGGTTCTTTTATCCTGTTCCACTGATACTTAGGTCTGTTGTTGTCATTTTCTAAATATTGTGCTATTTTTATCACAGTACTAATGTAGTATATTTTTCAAGTCAGGAATTCTGGTGCCCTTTGTCTTGGCTTTGTTGCTCACAATTGTTTCTGCTATTCTAGGTCTCTCCTGGTTCCAAATGAAATTTAGTAATATTTTCTCTAGTTCCAGGAGGTATGTCAACAATATTTTCACAGTGATTGTATTAAATCTGTATGAAAATTTGGGAAGTAGAGCCATTATCACAATGTTGTTTTTCCTACAGAAGATCAAAGAATATATTTCCATTTTTAAATGTCTTTTTCAACCTTCTTTTTCAGAATACTTCCATTTTCAATGTAAAGACTTTTTATTTCTCTTATTAGATTGATATACAATTATTTCATTTTTTATGTTGTGAAAAGAAAAATTTTCCTCAGTTCTTTTTCAGTGAATATATTATGTGTGTACCTTAATACTATTAATTCTTAATTGTTGACTTTGCATCTAGCTCTGCAATGGAATTTGTTTATTCAATCAAGGATTTGGGTGGAATTTTTGGTTCTTCTAAGCAGAATATTGTGTTATCTGCAATTCATGATAATTTAACTTCTCACATTCTTGTCTTTACATCTTCCTCTCATTCAAATGATGTAGTTAATATTTCCAGAATTATATTGAACAAACTCCAAAAACACTATTTAGTGCCAGAGCTAGGAATCTAGTTACATAATAGAAAATTCTATCTCAATATTAATTGTTTGAAATATTCTGAGTCATAGTGTTCACAATGCACCTTCTAATTTATTAATTTTATATCCCTTGTTTTGCAGAATTTACTACATTTTTTTAGGGGAAGGTATTATCATTGT
>PVIR01029599.1:0-20966 GCA_004026965.1 Petromus typicus | reverse complement strand
AAAAAAAAAAGGAAATAAAGCTTATGTGTATAGGGGGTGGGGATTTAGTGGGCAGGGGAATGGGAAAAAATGAGAATTAAATCATGTCATATACTGGTACAAATTCTCAATGTTGATTGTCATCACAACATGTATATAAAATGTACCAATAAAATCAGTTTTAAAAATAAAAATAAAGGCTGCTTATTCAGAAGGTGGGAAAAAAACAAAGGTATCTCTTTAGCAGAAAGCAGGCAGAAGTGCAGGGCGGTTGTTCTTTAGGAGGTGACAAGTGTCTCACCTGGACAGTTCCGTGAAGGTGCATGCCATGGTCCTCTCTACTGTTATCACCCAAGCCCTGAACTACTGGAGGCCACAAGTGCGGGCTCAGAGTCTGAGCTGCAGAGGACGTCGGCCTCTGACCTGACCTCCAACTCCTGGCTTACCTGGCAGCTGCTTCTCACAGCCCTGCTGCGAGCAAGATGATCCCTACACTCACCTTTCTGATGTGAATGGCTTATTTGTGTCAAAAAAAAAAAAACAAAACCTGAAATCATACCAACAAGTCCTTACTTTCTGTTTTCAGTCTTACTCTTGTTGTTGTTTAGGAAGAGTGTAAAATAAGCTGCAGGGACTCTCATGTAATGTGTTGACTCCACACAAGTGGCTCAGCTCCTTCTCATGAAAAACAGCGCTAAGGGGGAAAGGAGGAAGTTGAAAAATATGGAGACAACCCTGTTTCCAGCGGACTGTCAGTCTAGGTGAACATAAAAGCGAGACAAAATGAGGGAAATAGCACAACACACACACACACAGACACACACACACACACACACACACACACACACATCAGACAGATTGGTATCACAGAAAGGAGAAAAATCCAGAACTTTCAGAAGATAGAGTATTAATCAAGATTTCCCAGAAAAACACAACAATGAGACAGATAGATAACCAGGAGATAGATGGATAGATAGATAGATAGATAGATAGGTAGATAGATAGATAGATAGACAAACATTACAAAAATCTGTTTCTGAGACTGTGTAAATACAAAGCCTCTCAATGGCTGTCCAGAAGCCAAGAGCCTAGGAAAGCCTAGGGTGTAGCTCAGACAATTGAGCAGGCTTGAGAATAGTGGCACCTCTGTGGAGCGTGGCCAGCCCAAGCCTAAGACCTGGCACTGGGAGCAGCAAGCTGACAGCTGGAGGAGTTGGAGGTCTAAGCCCAAGAAAGCACAAATTCTCTATTTCTCTGCTTTTTTTGTTCTGTTCAGAGCCAGAGTGTCAACAAATTGAGAAGGATGATTTCTTTACTCAGTCTATGGATTCAAATGCTGATCCTTTCCAGAAACATCCTTCCAGATGCACTAGAAAGTGTTTTTCTGGGTCTGTAGGCAGCTTTTAGCTCAGCCAGCATGCCAAGCCAGAAAATGGTCCACACACATGTAGAGCCCTTGAACCCTGCCCTCCCCAGAGGGGCCGGTGGGACCAGCTGTCTTGTAGGAGAAGGCTGAAGCAGAAAGGAGGCCAGACCACTCCTTTCATACCTGTGCGCTCTCTCTCTCTCTCTCTCTATCTATCTATCTCTCTCTCTCTCTCTCTCTCTCTCTCTCTCTCTGAGGGGACAGAGCTCTCTGGAAACCCAAGAGAGCGAAAGCACTTCCCCTTCCACTATTTCCACACCACCTGGACCAGCAGGATGGGCATTATGCTAAAAATGACTGCTGAGCAGGGCATGGAGGAGACTCCACCACTGAGGGCTGACAATGTACAGAAGGGGTCAGGCCTCTTCTCCATGAGGTTTTCAGTGGTGTGACAGCCAAGGGGCATCTTCCTCCAAAGACACTCCAAAGTCCTCCTAGAAATGTCATTGAGCCATATGTTGAATTGTGAGAGCCTCCTCTTTTAATATCAGCCTACCTAAATTACCATCTCCAGGTAGCTGGATCGGGGTTTACATTGAATGAATTTTGCTTTCCTGGGCCTAGCAATAAAGTTCAGCGAAGGTAACTTAAGAAAATGCGTTATTCCTGAGAGCCCCGTAGGGCAGTGTCTCCACCCAGCTTTATGGCACATGCCACACTGTCAGCACACTGCGAGAAACAGAATGCCACCTCGATCTCCAGGGCCACCGGAGGAGCTGTTGCTGTGCCACAGTCTGAGTCTTGACAGGCCAGACCCTCCCCCCATCGTGAGGGGCAGGTGCTCTTCCTGCCACGTACTTTTCATCTGTCCTCAAATATTCTCTCCTCCCTTGTTTGAGACTCGCTCTTCTCCTTTCCAATAATTAAATTTCACTCCTGGACCTCATGAAACTCACAGAGAATTATTGAAACATGCCCCAGATATGAGTGACTTTTTCTGAGCAATTATAAAGAATGACCTCTTCAACAATAACCAACTGGAAGAAAGACCTGATTGACCACTTATGATGGTGAACATGTCTAACACTCAGTGTCTATTCTAAGAAAGAAAAAGAAACTACTGAAAAGCACATAGGAAATTTTAAACATTTTTGTCAAAATCAATTTTGGCATATAAATAAATGTTCGATTATTATGCCTTATCCATTCAATTTGAACTGACGGCCTTAAACTGTCACAAAAACCATCTGAGAGGAAGTGGAGGGGGTTAAATTTTAAAAATCATCACTTTTATGGCATTTGTGCTGGAATTATTTCTAGAATAATGCAGTTTCATAGCTATAATTCAAACTCAGTTTTAGTCTATTGGTTTAACTGCAGCATATTTAAAATTTAGAAGTTTTTATAGTGCTCAATCCCATGTGATGATAGTTAAAAACCTTGGAGAAAATTCGATTATAGTAGAAGAGAGATTTGTCCTTTTTCCTCTTCTCCTTAAAAATGGACTTCACTTGGAGACCTGCTGAATAAAAAGCCACTGCCAAATTTTCAACCCAGTATCTATAAAAATGGAGATTACTAATCCAGAAATGCTGGAGAGAAGTGTAGATTACTAAGTATGGCACAGAAACATTAAAGAACTAATTCTTTGAGAGTAACTTTTTCTCAGGTAAAATATAAGCTGGTTCTCACATAGTTTTAAATGTAATACACAGGTGTAGTCATTATGTACATTTCTATAAATGTGTGCACCTGCACCATTAGTTAGTATACAAAAGGGCTCAATGGTGCCAGAGACTAGAGATCTTATTTTTGATCCTAAAGAATCTAGAAAGGGAACTGAAGGAGGAAGAAGAGCCCAGGATACTGGCACATTCTGCTCACAAGAAGAACAATCCCCTTTTGCGAGGCACCTTTGGTCCTATGAGAAGGATTATGGGTAACTGGCCCCAGGAGTGGTTCGGCTGCTCGTGTCTTCCTCTCCACATTCTCCTACTTAAGGCCATTCTTTCAGGCTACTCAGAGAGGAGCACAGTAGAAGATAGAACAAGAGACAGAGACAATTTAATCCAAATATCTCTCATCCAAGAAAACGAGACCCAAAGAAATAATGGCTTTCCCCGAACCAGACAGCTAATTCTCCCCAGAACCCAGCCTCTGAGCCCTTGTCCAGCAGCCCTCACTACCCCAGGGCAAAAGCACACACCCCCAGCCCAGAACTTCTCTTCCCCAGATTGTGTAGGTCAGACCTTCTCTTCTCCAGGATGTAGAGGTCTTCGACTAGCTCCCAAGACAGGAATCACAAAAGGACCTAGCCACCAAACCTGAAGGGAGATGAAGGGCTCACAGGCTGGGTTTGCACTCAGTGAAGAAATGAATCTTTGGAGAATTCAGCTGAGAAGCAACTTGAAGTAAGTCATGTTTATCATTGTCCTCTTGGAGCCTGTATATGCAGCAGCGCAGCTTGGTCAATATATGTGTATTATGCATTGCTGCTTGTTTACAAATGGGAGTGGAAAGGAAAGAAAGCTGTGGTAGCTCGGCAGGTAGCTCGGCCTCCGTGCCTCCCCAGCCCTGCAGCAAACACCCGCAGCCTTCACCTACAGTCTCACGGTACCTACAGTGAGACAGATACTAAATGGATTATTTCAAAATCAAATATTTAAGAAAAGAGATGGCAAATATGATGTAAATGCCAAACTTGTTTACTGATTAACAAAACCAACATTCCTTTTTGGAGTTAGGATTCCAACAGGAGAAATGCAAATCAGCGTTCTGCCAAGAGCCCTGATTTATTTCAAAACCATGAAGATTCCATTACTCTTGGCAAATTTTAGAAATTTCCCTTAAGGAAATCATTTGTTCACTATTCTATTGCACAATTTCTTGTCTCCTCTGTGTGTGTGTATTTACACACACACGTTTTTCAGCTTCTCACTCCAGCTACTTTTATTAACTATTTTCATATACATTCAAGAGCACTTACAAAATAAGGCAAATCTATTTTTTATTTTTAGGGATACTTTGATGTCTTTTTTCAAGGGTAAATAATGTAATGTAAATCAAATTTTTAAGCATATACATATGTCTAACCAGTTGTTATATTAACAGTTTAAGAGGGAAGCAGTTATAACAGGAAGTGTTTGAGTTTCGTGAAAACTGTGCGTGTGTGCTGTGTCCCACCGACTCCCTCAGAAGAGTGTCCCGGGCTGGAGCAGGAGAGAAGGGCTCCCTGGGCTCTGGTGATATTTCAACTAGTCTTCTCATTATCCCAAGTAGTACTGGACTCCCTACAAATGTCAAGAGCAGTCAGGTGGAAGAGGCGTGGAGCCAATCAAGTGCGTCTCCAGCAGCCACCACTCACAGCTGCAGAACCTGGCTCATGCTATCCTTAGTTCCAGACCGCCTTCCATCTGCACTGTCAGGAAATCCCATATTGGGTCATTGTCTCAACTGCATGGATCTGAGAAGGACAGTGAAGCCTTGAATTCCTTGGCTCAGCATGGCTGGCCCTCCACTTTCGATACTCTTCCTTACACTGATGCCTATTTACTGAGACCAAGAATTGGAGAAGTCAGTTTTATCAAATTCCTTACCAAAGTATAGGCATCTGATAATCATGGCCAGTTTCCTAAGGAAAGAGAATTTCAAAAAGGCAATATCAAATGTCAGATTCTGTGTTCTGCGTATACTGAGAAGGCTAAACACTGCTGTGGACACAGTACAGACTGAGTTGGGGGGTGAGCCCGCTCTCCACCTTTATAAAGATCTGTAGGAGCCTGACCTACAATGGTGGAAAACTGCACATCGTTATGCAAACAGCACTGCTGTCTGCTAAGGATTTCCTTGGAATTTATTCCTCAAACGTCTGGGATAAACCGTCTCCTGGATGATGGAGGCCCAGCTGCGCCTTGGAGAAATTATTTAAGATGTGATCAAATGCCATGGTTAATGTTTAAATAAAAAATTAATACTATAAAGGAAACTTTGCCACGAATCCTCTTGAAAATCCTCCCCTCGCTTGGAACGTGCTGATCTCGCCCTCCTTGCTGCTTTCTGCAGCCGTCTTGGAGACTTCTTTCCTGAGTGTCTTTAGTTATACTCTCCTGGTTGTCTCGATATCCTGAATAAATTCAAAAGGCTTCCAGCAATTTCTGTCAAATAAGCTCATAGTAGTGTGTCCTCACCCACCCTATTCACTGGATCTGACATGATCCAATGTATGGCTTTTTCCCAAAGTGAAAAGAACCATAAAAGATAGTGATTTGGGATAATAAGGCAGCTGCAATGGCACAACTAAAGACAGAATTCCAGAGCCGCTGCAGAGGGTGGCGAGGATGACAAGACGAGACATGTGCTCCAAGCAAGAGGGAGTAAGCTGAAGGAGATTCACGGTAATGTGTCTTTTTAAATTTCAACATTCACCATTGTTTTCAGTCACATCTCATAAGAACACTTGCTTGCTCTGAAGACCCTCCAACCTCCCACCCGCTCCCTTGGCCCTGTCAGAGGATTTGCGGAGATTTATATCTGCAGTCTTGACTAAAACAGTCCTGAGAATCCATTGGCTGAGACAGGTTGTAATTTCATATCATCGCTAAGGAGTTGCTAAGTAAATAGTGCAAAGCAAACGGAAGGAACGCAAGCATTCATTTGTGCTTCTAACAAAGGGAAACAAAAAGTTACCTCCTTGCATATGAAAAGCAAAGGAAGGAAAGGAAGTCATCCTCTGCTTTCATTTTCTAAAGAGAATCTGACGCTCATTTGCCTTTATTATTATCATCATCATTACAATGCTGTTCAGGTTTCATTTCAGTTTTCTTTTATGCTTGAAAACATTGAAGGCCTGACATTATGCTACACGAAATAAGTGACACAGAAAGGAAAATCTGAATTCCCCTTATATGTGGAATCTTTTTTAAGAGATCAAATATAGACAATGAATGAAAATAGTGAATTACCAACATCAGGTTTGGGAAGAGAAAATGGAAAGCAAAGGTCGAAGAATACAAAGCAGGTAACAATAATGTGTCTCAGTCAGGGTTTTGCAGGATGATTAGGGTCTCTGTAGCCATGGGACCCAAGAGAGATGGGAACTTGGGAGATGATGACTATGTTCATTTGCTTTACTTATATGTATGTTGTAATGTCATGTTGCATCCTTTAAATACACACAATAAAAATTAGTTTGAAAAAAGAAGAGAAGGCGTAGAACACACCAAGCCTCTGTCTCCTTCTCTGATAACTCTAAAGGGGGCCATGTGACAGAAGCTGAATGGCTTGATCCTAACACAAAGCCAGAGAAAAATCTGCCCAAGTTTCCCACACCAGGAGAAAGGTCAGATTTCTATCTGAGCAGTTGTAAAAAGTCAGAGCCCGTAGGCCATCTAGTTTCCTCATATATGCTGAAAGACCTACGTCAACCTGACCCCTAACTGTGCTTCTTCCTGTCCCACCCTAGCCCACATCTAACTGTTGCCCATGGAGAAATGAGGTCATAAGAAGGGAGATGCCAGGAATTCAGACAGAGGCTCCTACAGCAAACCTGTGAGACGACTTTAGCCCCTGTGTCCTTGGCCACCAACATCATCATGGTCTGAGAAGAAAAGGAAGCTTCGTCAAGAGGTCCAGACGTGAGCTGGCCTTGAAACCTGGAGAGTTATGCATCCGATTCTTCCTTTTCATCTCCTCCTCCCCACATGCGGCCCTTTCACACTTTCCATAATCATTTCTTTCCACGAGATTTAAGTGGCATAGTAAGCTCTACCTTCAGAGGTTCACACAATGTTATAATATCTACCCCCCCCCAGTTAATTTTACCTCCTTGGGGTAAACACCACTTTTGTGGAGAAGCCGCTAAATGTATTTCTCTTATGTGAATGATAATCTTATGTCCTTCTGATTGTAGCAAATTTCCTCCTTTAGGAACAATAAGTCCCAGTTACTTAAGAGAATGTTCGGATTCACTGAGGGGGCAATAATTGAGCCCCTCAAAAACTTAGCAGAAGAGTCAGTAGTTACTGCTTTTTGACTCCAGACGTCAAGGGGTCGAGATTTCTTAGAGGGTGAGAGGAGACCCTGGGGGAGCCGGGTGATGGGAAGGCTGACTTCTCTAGGAGCAGACAGGGCTGAACATTAGAACCCTGTTGCTGGGCAGGCCATTATTGTATTCCTCCACATTTACAAGCCCTGGATGCCTGATTCAGCAAGAGCAGGACAAGTAGGAGAGGGGTGAGGTGGAGGAGTGGCATGGACGGGAGCCCGGCTGGGATGACCAAGGACAACTGGCCCTCTCCTGATGAGAGACGGGCAGCATCATAAAGGAAAATCAAGCATTGATTGAGTCCGAGTTTTGCACGGAAGTAGATGATGCTTTCAGCCTTGGCCTCACCACATGGCCTGGCTCCTTTCTTCATTCATTCATTCTCAGAACACAGATGTGAATGTCAAGTGCTGGTGAGGAGTGAAAATGCAAGAAAGGAAGGAAGACAGACCTCGTCCACCCAAGAGCCCATAGCCCAGGACGTGTGAAGCGAGTGTGTACTCGCTCCCGAGGGTCAGCTCCAGTCCTCCATACAGCTTCTACCCTGAGACACCATTGCTCGGTATTTCTCGAGATTGAACTTACCTTGGGGAGGACTCTCACTTGTACTTCCAAATTCATTGTTTCTGAGGGGCACAATCGAGTGGCGTAATGCTGAGCTGCTATTTAAATTAAGGTCTCTCATTTCACTCTTGCCAGAAAATCAGTGATTATCATCAAAGACACAATTGCCTTTATTTAGCAAGCTCTGCTTTTAATTAACCTGCTCCCACGTCTGCTCCTCATTGGAAATGCCTCTGTGAAGAGTACACATAATGAGCCCTTCTGCTCCGGGACCTTGAAGAACAGACAAGAAGTAACAGAAGAGCCCAAAGGCCTCTAATTCCTCCTTTCTCAAAAATTCAGGTCCCAAGGAAACCAAATCTGGGTGTGAAGTACCGAGAAGTGGCTCCAGCCGGCCTCTTTGGGCAGAGCTGTCCTAGAGAATGAGGAAGGGGTGGCCAGCCGCATGATAGAAATCTGTGTGAGAAGGCTCTGTTATTAAAGGCATCATGTCAGCTTGGTAAGAAGTTTCAGTGGCATCTCTCCTGATCCACTGACCTGCAGCACTATTAGATCTAACCTGGATCCATGGAGCTCTTCCTAAGGAGTCACACATCACCCCAGAGCAGCTGGATGCTATTAATTTTCAACAAAAGCAAAGAAAAGTCACAACAACAAACAGAGCCCAGTTCAAAAGTGATCCAAGGACATAAAGAGAGATTTCTCCAAGGAATACATACAAATGGCCAACAGGTCCATGGAAACATGCTCAGCATTACTAATTATTGAGGAAAAGCAAGTGAAAACCACACTAAGACAGCACCTCACCGACCATCAGGATGGCCTCAGTCACAAATATAGACACAGGAAGAGCTGGAAACCTGAAGCCCTTGAGGGCTGTGAATGGGAATGTAAAGTGGCACTGCCACTATGGGGAATGTATGACCTCTCCTCCAAAGGTGAAAAGTAGACCTATCCTAGAGCTCGCAATTGTTTCTGGTACATTTGCTAAAAAACCAAAAGCAAGGAGTACTTGTACACCTTTCTTCATGGCAGCATTATTCACAGTAGCTACTAGAAGAAATGACCCAAGTGTATGTCCATTGACAGATGAATAGATAAACAAAATGTGATATCTGCATATAAACAGATAGAAGTTAGCCTGAAAAAGGAATTCTGTCCCATGGCACAATGCAGTTGAAGGTAGAAGACACCATGCTAAGTGAAATGAGCTAGTCATTAAAAAAAAAATGCTGTATGATTCCACTTATTTATGGTACCCAAAGTAGTCAGTGGCTAGTGGGGTACCCAAAGTCCCCAGGGGCCAGGGGAAGGAAGGAATGGGAAATTCATGGGTACAGAGTTTCAATTTTTGAAGTTAAACAGTCCTAGAAATTTGTTGCACACCAGAAAGAATGTATTTAACATTACTGGCCACTTAAAAATGGTTAAGATGGTAAATTTTATGTCATGAGTATTATGTTTATTTTTCAAACAATTCAATTAAAAAATGCAAATAAAATCAGGAAATATCCTGCCCTAATCTTTAAACACCACATTTAGTCACCAAGGACTTCTTCCTCACCTTGGTTCTCCAGCCCAGCTTCTCCCTCCCCTCATATCAAATGACCAAGCTCCGTTATATGGAACAGTAGGGAGAGAGGCAGATGGAGACAGAGATAGACAGAGACAGTAACAAAGACATAGCAAAAGAAAGAACCTGTATCCCTTCTCTGTGGACAGTAGGATTCCAGTGTGATTAAACACCAACCCAACGTGTCTTAGTTATTTAACAAAAAAAAGATTCATATAAAAATGACCAGACTTAGATGAATTTATATTGGTGACTGATATGCCATGCTGTGTCCCCTCACTCTGTGTCTTCTCTGGGCAAGAAGATTCAAACCAACACAGCCCTCCACACTCTTCACATCTGGCTGCATTGAGCTTACTCAAATGGAGGCTACTTTTACCCTAGAACATGAATGAAATCTGGCGTTGTCCTGCAGTGTGGGAAGTTTGCTAACACTTAATAGTGGAATGAGATTGCAGCTATGTGGACCCAAGACATGGTGGGCACTAGCGATCAAGGGTTGCTAGTCAGGGAGACTTCATTTCTCCCAGATTTTTGCAGTGGCTGGAGACATTTTTAGTTGATACTATTGGGAGACCCAACTGAAATCTAGGGGAAGCCAGGGACGTTGCCAAACATCCTACACACACAGAGTAACTTTCCACAGCAAAGAATGGTCCTTTCCCAAGTCCCAGGAGCACTAGGTCTCTGATTCTGTTTAGAAGTTGCAGAAGTCTAGAGAGTAGCAAGGCTGCAGGATGATTCCTCTAGGAACCCACTTCTGAAAACCAATTTCTGTTCCACATGTGTCAAGTACCGATGAACACTCACACTCTCTCTTCCATAGGCAAATGTTGCCTGACTTCTACCAGGCCATTCTAAAGCTCACATTTATAGCTCTTGCTACACAGTAACTGAGTCCTTTCTTGCTGAAATCTTGGAGCCTCTTTCATACCAGTAGCTTAGCAGAAGTGTCCAAGGCAGAGGCACATTTAGCTACCAGCACATTCAATATGAAGGGTCCCAAATTTGAGATCTCTGTGTTTGCATCTTGAACCTAGGAAATACAGTTGTCTTGAACACGAACTACTAATTGTTCTGTATTCTTTCCTCAATTGTGCTCACCCTTTATCAAGCTAGGCTCTAACACTGAAACCAAATGGATCTCCAACCTTGAGGAGCGCACTGCTTTTGCGCACAGAATTCTGACTTCCCTACTCCCAGATCAGCTATCGTATTTCAGAAGAGCTTGGGGTTGGGGGAAACTGCTGACTCCTCAGAGCACTTCCAGCTGTTGGCTTTCCACCTTCTTTGCACTTGATACTTTCCCACTGTGGTCACAAGTGGGCCATTCTCACAGGAGGAAAGATACAAAATTAAATGATATTCTTTATTTGCCACTAGGTAAGTTCCAGAGTTTTATCAGACCTGAAAATTCCACTGACTCAAAGAAGAAAGATATTGCTAGATAAAGATACATAGGTTGCCGGTTCAAAGACAAAACTGTGTTTGTGTATATATGTACGTGATTCACCGTGTACAGGCGTACATAAGCATGTGTGCATACGTGTAAACTAGTCACTTCATAAAGACATATTCCAGGATGACCATTTCTCCCCAGTAAATTTCCCCATTGTCTTATGTTTTCCAAAGAGCAGATAGCCTCTGTTAAACTTCCTTCCTTGTGTTATCCAACTTGAGCTCCATTTTCAGTGTAGCAGTTTCCCCTAGAAATGACACCAGCCTAAAACTTTTATAGCCAGTTTCCAACCACAAACTCAAGTTGATCTATGAATGTAAGTTTTCAGGTACTATTGAAATAGATCTTAAAAACCGAGGTTCTAGTATTTCCATAACAAGGACTTATTAGTAGGGAAATGAAAGAGATAAGAAAATAAAGCTGTGTAGATAAGACTGAGTATGCCGTGTTGGAAAAGCCATAGCTCTGAAATGTGTAATGGAAGTAACTGATTGGGTTGATGTTTTCCGAAATCTGCTGAGAATAAATTTGAAATCACATTTGTATGGAAGCAATTGCCCGTCCTTTAGAGCAATGGTTCCTAACATTTTCAAGGACCCTTTTTGAATACCAAGAAATGGAGAACTCCCTCCTGATTGCAGAAATGCAGAACATATGCAGCTAGAGACTCACAGGTCTTTGCTTTAGCCCCTCAGGAGTCTGGGGCCACCAGCTGCTTCTGCTGATCTTGTCTTGTGATGGCTGTGAAATTATTCTAGAAATGCTGCCCACACAAACATCTCAGAATGTGTTCTCTGCTTCTGCTAATCCCTCAGGGGTTACTGTGGCGACATCATATTTGTCTATCATAGAAAATAAATGGCCTGTTTTTTCTGTTCACTTGAATACATGATCTACTATTGATGTTTTATACCCTATAAATTTATCTTTCTAGTACTCTCTAATTAAATCCAAAATCTGTTCACCTTTTCAAGCATAGGGTTGAATTGTGAGAATGCATAGAATTCATGAAGAGTCTATATGCAAATAATAGGTGTGATAACTTCGCACTCTCACCACTGGGATGATTATCCACATAAGTCCTAACTGTGCCACTGAAAGCCACATGAAACTGGGCCACTGGCCTGCTGCATTGTGGGTGGGAAGCAGCACTCGACCTGGTTAACTCCCTGGACTGTGCCTGAGGGTCACATCCAATTCACTCACTAACAGTCTCTGAAAGAAATCCAGGCCAAAGTGAGCCGAGCCAACGTTGCCTGTCTCCTGGGCATAAGACTACAGTATCATGCTGCTCCTGGATCTCTTATTTCACAAAAGATGCCTCTGTCAAGAGTACCTTTCCCTTTTGGGAGGAATTTTCTAATTTTCAGACCATCAAGGAAAACTTCTCTCTGACAGTTAAGGAATACCGGGGCCTGTGTCTAGTAATTCTCCATTTCCTGCCTCTAGCCAGCCATCCACCTGCAAATCATCATGCATCTGCCTCTGGGTCATAGAATCATAGACTTTTTTGGATGGTATGAATTCATGTGATCCATAAACTGAGATGGTGGAAGAAATTACACTTTTTTTCACAACCTTAACTGAAATTTAGCATTTCCTTCAAATACAAATGGAGGCAGCAAACTGTAGTAGTCTCAGAGATTTTATCACCAAGAGAAATCATGGATATTTTCATATGACATTCAAGTTGTGCAGTTCTATCAAAATTCTTACTCTTGCCATTATTTCAAAATGCAGAAGGTTGTTACACCTGCTGAAAGACTGCTCCTTCTTGTAGTAATACAGAAACCCATATGTATGTATGCTTATGTGTGTGGTGTATGATATACAAGATTTGCTTGTTAATCATATTTAACATAATTATATGATTATATGTAGTATAGATTTATAACCATATTTTAATATTTTTAATTTCCTTTGAAATTCTATGTATTTTATTTGAGCATTTAGAAATACCATTTAGAGAAAGGATCCATGGAACTTATCAGATGGCCAAAAGGGTCCAGGATACAAAGACTAACGATTTCTGTCTATGTAGATTCAGCTTGACATCAGTGCAGCCATCTTAAATTATAGCCACCATGATTACCCTGAGGAATCTTGGGGATTTTCCACATGTAATTGGCCAGCATATTGTAAATAGATGAAAACATTAGAGTGGCATGTCAAGCTTCACAACTGGATTCTGGCACCAGAAATGTGTCTAATTCTTCCACACAAGCTTGAGATAAACCAGTGCATTATAGCTTAGATGAAAGCATTCCTGCCTTAGTCCATTTATCTATGATCCCACTCTGGCCAAATCATAGCAGTCCACCTGGTCTTGTTGCTTACTGTCCAGGACCACTCTTCTGTCAGTAATTCTCCAATAAAGTTAACTCTGTAACCCCCTTCGTGACCACAGTGAGCTGCATCCATAGTTATTTTTCTGCATTTTTTAGTTTGAGACACGGTTTTGGTGAGTCACTACGTGGCCCACGCTGAGCACGAACTCTCCGTCCTTCTCAGGCTCCTAGGATTTTAACATGGCAGGGGGCATGATACAGTCAGTTCAGAATAGTGTCTTGAAGATGAGTGTCAACGCACTTCCCCTTCCGTCTGACACACTTGGCCTGTTCTTCTTGCCACTTTCTTAAGCAGTAGTGGAGTCCTCCTGTCTGAGGGTCTTTAGTTGCGATGTCATGCTGCTTTTTTGTCCTGATTTGATTCAAAATATTAACCTTTCATTGTCACTTTGACTTGGGGGAAAAGCCAGAAGTTACACAGTGCTAGATTCAGTGACTATGGTGGGTAAGGACACATGATCATGTTTGTACTAGCTTGTCTTTTATTTGAATGGCACTTGGCAGCAGGATTCACTCTTTTTTCCACTCACAGAAAGAGTTCCCACCCACCTGCTACAGAAAGTGGCAAGAAGGTTGGGATAAGCGTGTTCGAAGTAAGCGTGAGGATTTTGAGGGGCACGAATAGAAATATGTCTTGTACTGCAAACAAAAATATCTTTAGACATTCATTATATTTTTCTATCATCCTTTACTTTTTGTCAAGGTTTCCAGAAAGGAGAGAAGACAAAGAAGAGATAGATGGTGAATTGCACCTGCAGGAGTCGTACAAAAAGCAGAAAACAGCAGGTGATATGGAATAGAAGACGAGCCCCGGCCCATATCCACGGTGACCTCCTGGACGCCCCAACTGTCCGATAGAAAGGCTGCCTGTGGTTCTCTGAGCTCTGAGTTTTCCCCACTCGTGACCCTTGAGAAAGCTCCTCCTTGTCCTTTCTCCCTCCCCCCCAGTCCCACCCACAGTTCCTGCCAACTTCCCACATGAACCCCGCAGGCAGATGTGATGCAATCACTCAACTGAAAGCTGCAACCAGTGACCAAAGACAATCTCTTTTCAGTGATGGAAAACCAGGACGGCAGAAATAATATTAAAACAGTATTAAAAGATTTTCTATACAGACACCAAGACCCAACAGGGAAGAGGAGACTGTGGCCCACAGCCTCCTAATGCAGAGGCTGCAGTGGAGAGAGGGCGGCAGAAACCCCAGACCCGCGTCCTGGCGTGGACAGTGGGAGCAGTGATGTCTGTGTGCTTTCCCTCCCTCACTTCACCCACGGTGAGAACCGCACTCCACTCTGGGGCTCCCAACCACAGGGGCCGCCACATCCTACCCAAGGTTTGGTGGTGGCCAACTGAGCTCAGGTAACTCTCCATCTTGGGAACTGAACTGTGGCCCTGGCAGGGGAAGGATATGGAGTTGAGTCACCTACTGACAGCGTCGCCTTAGAGAGGTGCCAGGTCCTGCTCCATTCAAATCCACGGCTCCAGTGTCTCCGGTGTTTATAGCATCATTATGCTTCATGACACAGGCGTAAACTCTATATGTCCTTCTGTGTGAATCAACATTAAAGAATAAAACAGCCATAACAAAAGAGAATTCTCAAAATAGGTTTGCTTGTGGCCCTGAGATAGGACTCTACAGATTCAAATGAAGGAAAGGAAATGCTTGCTAGGAAAGGAAAATGAGAGAACACTAAGAACAGAAACATCTCACAAGGAGGAGAAGCAGTCGGCAGGATCCTCAATTTCACTCAACTCAGCTAATACCAAACTAATGTAGTGAGGGTCAGATTAAAATTTCGACGGAGGGAGAGTCAGTAGTGGATACGAGAGAGTGAGTTCAGGTGTTGAGAACAGCGGGTGACTGTCACAACCCACTATATATTTCACGAACAACTAGAAGAGAGCTTTAAGGGTCCAAATATAAAGAAATAATAGAGACATAGAAATGACAGTTATCCTGATTTGACCCATACACATTGCATTCGTGTATTAAAATAGTTATGTGTATACCTTATTAATAGGTATAAACTATGTGTTAATTTAAAAGAAATAGTAAACCAGTAAAAATGTTTCTGTGAGTAAATTTAACAATACTCAAGTTATGTGACGGAGAAGAATGTTTCAGTAATAATCCCCACCCACCACAGACAAGACAGAAGAGGAGCCCCGGAAATGACGTCACCAGATACCGAGTGTGGAAAAGCCTGTGTCTAGCCATCGGGCCAGAGGGGCTGGTTCGTCTCCCTCGAGTTCAGTGTCCAGAGGAGGGAAAATTGGGTACAATCTACGATCCCAAGTCATCGTCATCCACCTAAAAGAACCTGAGACTTTTCACCAACAAGGAAATTCACAGTTGCAAGACAGAAGAGCAAAGACTGAGTGTCCCACTATCGTTACTGCTTGTCTGTATGTTGGAGATTTAAAGCCTTTGGAGAGGATCTGTCCTGCCAGCCAATAAATTAGCTTTGTCATTCCATTAAAATGATCCACCATCTCTCTCTCTCTCTCTCTCTCTCTCTCTCTCTCTTAGCCCTGCCTGGCCTCAAACTCACAGCAACCCTCCTGCATCTGCCTCACAAGTACTGGGATTACAGGCGTTCACCATCACACTTGATAGGAGTTTATTTTTAACTTGAGATTTTAAACTGAAAGTTTAAGAGAATTTGGCCAGGTTTGTAAATAGCATTGAGAAGCTTAAGAGAACTTGAGATTTACTATATTCATAAGTTTAATTTATTACATTAACTACAGAAGGAAAATCAAATATATTATATTTATAAATGCAGTAAAAATGTTTAAAGGAATTTAATTAACCAGGCTGTAAATGTGGCTGATTATTTGAGGTAGTTTTGTCTGCTCAACTGGAACACTAATAAAAGCACCCTTGAACTGGATTATTAAAATTCACCGAGTTTGTAAAAAGAACATTAAGATTTATAAGTGGGATCTAGAGGGGCTTAAAGAAAACAAGACCTCTTAATGTTTTATTTGAAGAAATGGAAAATTAATTTAAGACCTCAAATAATTATGTCATCCCTTTTGGGATGAAAAGCAACCGTAGAGATAAAAAGAAATTCATGTCAGCACATTGGAACTATGAGTCATTATTAATTGAGATATTGCATTAATCTCCTCATCTATCGTGGCTGGCTATGAGATTGTCGAGCAGGATGCTGGATCACACGTGTATTAGTAAAACACTTTTGACACTGCTTCTTCAATATCTTTAGCGACACACTCTGCAAGGCGCTGCCAGGTTCTGCCCAGAGCACCCTCTGGAGGAAGACTGGCTGCCTGGCTGCCTGGGTCACCGAAGGCAGAGGGCCTCTAGCAGCCACTCCCTTGGCGACATGCCAGCCGCAGCGCTGGCTGGATGTGCGTCCTTCCTCAACACCGGGCACACACACAGATGCGGGCACGCGGGCGAGGAAGGCCGCTCACGGGACCAGCCCTGGCTCCCGAGTTCTGCGTGGGGATCTGTCTGGGGCCTGCCTCACAGCGCGAGCTCTCACACTGCCCCCCGAGATGCCCTCTGCTCCTCCCACAGGTATCAAAGCCAGGACTAGGACATATCCCATCTGCTCCACTTCTTCTAGAGTCTATTTCCGGGGAAACCCAGTCTCAGTCAATCTGTTAAACACTGGCAAAGCCTAATATCTTTGTGATTTTAAGATCTTCTGACTTGGAACAGAAGAGACCAGAAATCTCATGAGAAGTAATGGGTGATTGAGAAAGCACCCTTATATTGATTAGAAAGAGAACCGATAGTACATATATATATATTACTGTCCCTGTCATTTTTCTTGTTGCTGAGACAAATGCCCGGTGCCCACAGCTTGGAGGAGAAGTCTCGGTCCATGGTCAGTAGCTGCAGTGCACGAATGGCGAGGTGATGGGATGGCTACCAAGGAAAGCTGCTTACGCCTCCTGGACTGGAAGCAGAGAGAGCGAGGAGGGGCAAGAGAGAGAAACACCCCCCCCCCGGGTCTCAGCCCAGGCGGCTGTCCTCTTCTGACCAGGTCCTTCTTCCCAATAGTGCTCTCAGCTGTAGCATTCTGCCGTCCAGTCACAGGAAGCTTTTGGGAACTACCCCAGATCTAAAACAAATATATGTGATAGATGAGAGAGAAATGATAGATGATAGATGATAGATAGATAGATAAATAGATGAAACTAGGCAAGTGGTTTCATTAGGAAAGCTTCGAGGATGAGAAGTGAGAGACTCCGCCACAGCTGTCTGCATGGTGGAGAGCCAGAGATTCAGTAGCTGCTCAGCCTAAGAACCTGGAAGCCACAGGGAGGAGAGATCATCATAGCCATCGCAAGCCCAAGACCAAAAGCCTAGAGGACCGCTGAGAGTCACTGGTCTGAGTCTGAGTTGAAAGCATGAAGAAACTGGAGCATAATGTCCACCCGTGAAGGCAGAAGCCAAAGACACACTCAGCGAAGCAGAGTGGAGCTTTTCAAACCCAGGCTGACTTCCTACTTCTTCCCTCTCATTCTGTCTGGCCTGCAAGCCTGTTGGTGGTGCCAGCCACAATCAGAATGGGTTATCCACTCAGTTTGCCACTCTGTGTGGATCTGTCCATCCATCCATCCATCTTATCTGTCTATCTGTCTGTCTATCATCCATCACCTCTCTCTCTGTCTCTGTCTCTGTCTCTGTCTCTCTGTCTCTCTGTCTCTCTCTCTAAGATGGCACCTTCTAAGAGTCTTCCTGTGGCAGGAGGCAAGGGAGCTCTCTGGAACTTTCTGTAGAAGGTGGAGAGTCCTCAGTAACTTGAACATTTTCCAGAGGCTTCACCTCCTAACACCGTCGCAGTGGGCATTAAGTTCTAATAAATACTCAAGAAAACACCAATGTCAGACCATCACAGCACCAATGTATTGTTCTTACCTTAAGAAAAACAGCTGGTATGATATACAGCATCTCATTCAAGGACCTCCTTCTTTCCACATCTTGCAAACTCTGACTTTCCTCTTGGTTAGGGAGCTGTTCTGTGTACTTGTCTATGCCTCGTGTGAGCAAGCATGACAATAACCAGCGCTAGGTCCTGCAAGTCGAACTCCTGCTTCCAAGAAGACTGATACTCTACTCTTGGTTTCCAATTCTTCCTTGAATACTGTACATAAAGCAAATAGAAGAACTGGAAAGTAGGCAACTTGAGTAACTCTTTAGAGAATTATTCTAAGCAAAAAGCCACCTCAATCTATTACAGACCATGATGTTTCATGTATGTAACATACTCAAAATGGCAAATGTTATGAGTGAAAAATAGATTATGAGTTTCCAGGGGTCAAGAAAATAGTGTAATCAAGAAATACAATAAATGTTTAAATTTTTGAAATTTTAGTGCAATAAAAGACTCATTGCCACTAATCCCCCTTAAAATAACTCCTCTTGTTTCAAGCACACTTATCTTATTGTTGCCACTCTCTGAAGGAACTCTAAAAATCCTTTTATGAGTGTCTTTAGCTGTCTGTCTTGGCTTCCCTAGTGTCATGAACAAACTCAGTGGTGACCTTTCATAGATATTTTGAGGGAAGAGCCAGAAGTCACAGAGTACTAGATCCAGTGCATAAGATGAGGACTCACCATACTGTTTTATTTGACAAAAGTTGTTGTTAATATTTGATCATTATGGGGAGATGGAAAACAATGGTAGATGTTTAAACAAATGTATTACAGTAGAAGACATATTGCCCTTAATCCCCCTCAAAATATCCACCTGTTGTTTCAAACACACTTATCCCATTGTTCTTGACAATGTGTCCTTTACTGTAAAGAGGTTTTAAATTTTTAATCATTCACCATATTTCACCCTTTCTGAAAAAGAAACCACAGAAGAGTCATGTGGTTATGGGAATTCTGTGATTCCATCACCTCGGTGTCCATATCCTGCTTGTGGTCTTATAACATAGCTCTGCAAAATGCTACCACTGAAGGAAACAAAGTAAAGGGTTCATGGATGTTTCTGTTTTATCATTTCTTACAGTGCTTATGAAACTCTAGTGATCTCAAAATAAAAAGTAATTTTTTAAAAAATCTCTAGGTGAAATATTAGCAGTTAGAGGAAAATCCTTGGTCTAAGTAGAATATTTCTTAACTCCTAGAAGCTAAATAGTTGCAGGGAAGGGTGGGAGAACGGTGAGCTGGATATTCTCTGCAGCATTCCCAAAGTTTACATGACAAGTAAGTTAGTTCTCAAATATGAATTCACCATGAAGCTAATAAATGTCAAGCTACAGGGCTTAATTTAAGCTCACCCAAGGTACAGCCAAGACCCCAGGATACCCCCTACAGTATACTGGCATGAGTAACATCTATGAAAATGAGCTATTTACCCAGTGCTAGTGAAGATCTTTGTTTTTGTTCTTTTGGAATTTTTTCATCTCATTAAATTTTTATTTTTATTGGTACATGTTTGCAGTACATAATTATTACATTCCTTGTAGAGAGCTGGTACGTGTACATAACATATCTTAATTCCTTAATTATTGTTTTTAATCCCCTTCCCCTTCCCCTTCTCTGCATTTCCCTATCCGCTGGCCTTTTTTCTTTGTTTTGCATTGTTTATTTTTGTGCCAGGAATCAAACTCAGGTCCTTGTGCTTTCCAGGCAGGCACTACACTGCTGAGCTGCATCCCTCGCCCAGTCCCTTTCCTTTTTGTAAAAGATCTATCTCTTTATTTTCTGTTATCTTCTTTTTTATGAAGGGATAGTTTTACTGGTATATTTTAGGTGTACATCACGGTCATATTCATTCTCCACTGCTCGTGAGAATGTAGATTGGTGTAGCTACTATGGAAATCAGTGTGGAGATTCCTCAAAGAACTAGGATTACAGGTCCCGTTTGACCCAGCTATTGCCCTTCTGGGTACCTTCCCAAAAGAATTAAAAGCATCATATCACAGTGATATATGCACAGCTACATTTATAACAGCACAGTTTTTGACAGCTAAATCTTGGAAACAGTCTCGAATGCCCATCAAGAGACTGGACAAAGATATATCTGTACCTATCCATGATATATCTCAATTCCTGTTTTTTCCTCATTCCCTACCATCCCTTTCTCCCTACACCTCTACCTGTTTACAAAACTTTGTTTCCATTTTTTCCTCATATTTTCCCCTTCTCTTCTTTCCTTTCCCTCGAACCCCCCAACCCCTTGCCCTTTGGACCTTTATTTCCTGTTTTACATTATCAATCATAGATTTTGGTCCTCTTGTGTTCTTGCAGTTGCTCACATCAGAGAAACTATTTGGTATTTATACCTATGCATCCTACTTATTTCACTTATGTGTGGCTTAAGTGTGAATCCACTTAGTTATAACATTTCTAATTTATCATTCCTTATGGCTGAGTAGTGCTCCATTTTATGAAAAAAAGAAATCTTCTTTATCCAGTCTGCAATTGATGGGCATTCGAGACTGTTTCCAAGATTTAGCTATCACAAACTGTGCTGCTATAAACGTAGCTGTACATATATCACTGTGATATGATGCTCTTAATTCTTTTGGGAAGGTACCCAGAAGGGCAATAGCTGGGTCAAATGGGACCTCTAATCCTAGTTCTTTGAGGAATCTCCACACTGATTTCCATAGTAGCTACACCAGTCTACATTCTCACCAG
>PVIR01029598.1:0-21012 GCA_004026965.1 Petromus typicus | reverse complement strand
GCCCTGAGCTCAGCCTCAAACTCACATCACAATCCTCCTGCCTCTGCCTCCCGAGTGCTGGGATTACAGGCGTGAGCCACCACGCCCGGCACTGTGGTATGTGGTACTGGTTGCTGCTGGGTGTGGGTCTCCACACCCAGTATTGTTATGTGGTTACCGGGGAATCCAACCCGGGTCCTTGCGCTTGCGAGACAGGCGCTGGAACCACTGAGCTAACTCCCGGGCCTGAGCATACTTTTTTGACTGAAATCTCTACTTAAGGTGACAGATGCTGTCAATTTCATGAAGATTACAGGCATACATGTAAAACATACACTTCTGTATTTCTCCTTATGAAACTTTTCCTTTTCAAAAATAAACTAGAAAACCTATTCATTTTTATAATATATACCTTTTATAACATACACTTATTCTTTAGTAACATACTTCAAGAAACTACAGCATTTTGTTTGTTCTTCCAAGTCTCAGTAATGACGTAGCTTGGAGAAAGACTAACATTTTCACTCTGTTCTACTAGCAAAACTTCCCTTGTTTGCTGAAAAGTGTGTTTGCTTTGCGCTGTGCTCCCTTGTGAATCCAGCAGTAAAAAAAAGGGAAAAATCCAGGCATTTCCAATGAGGAGAACAAATGGATTCAATATTTATTCATCTGCCTCAGATCTAAATGTCTAGAACATAGGCTATTCTGTGTGGTATAAGTAAACATCTCTATCACCTTTAGCTTGAATTCCTTATTCTTAAAAGTTGTGTTGGACCAGACCTAAATGTACTCATTGCTTGTCCCATCTCTTTCTGCAGTACCACATTCCTATCCAGAAACTGTGTTTTTAACATTGATAACTGTGAAGGGCTTAAAAGAAAGTATTTCTGGATATAGTGGTTCTTATTTCAAAGAGAGGAGTAACAGGAACACGTCACTTAATGAAAGCACATTTCTTGACTTTCTTTTCTTTTTAATGCTTAGTATCAAAAAATATTATTTGCAGGAAAAGCATGTACTATGCAACAGAAGGAAACAAGTCACATCTTGAAATTCATACTTGGCACCATTAAAAACACAGATGTTTCACAAATATTTTAACAGCATTTACAAATATAAGTATGAATAACACATATAAAAGCATTCCACCATTAAATAGTCAAATTACTAAACAAAAGGTATTTGTGCTCTGAGTCCTTTAAGACAAATGGGAAGTGGTGTACATAAAAAAAGTACATTTTTAAAAGAATTTTAGTATTTTCAAGTAGATTGAGCAAACACTAGATTTAACAATAGAGCTACTGAAGTATCACTGCATTCTTACCCCACTTTTGGCACTGTAAAATAACATATCAATTAGTTTTGTTGTTGAAAGTTGAACAAAATGTATCATATAAGTCTCTGCAAATCCAAGAGAATATTTCAAGGAACTTAGCACAGATATTGCTAACAAGTGGCAGTAGAAACCTGTGTAGAACCCTCTCTATAGTTACGCTTTAGTCACTATGTGTGATCTAGCCATTTTACACACACACACACACGTACACCCCCACACACACCCCCACACACCTGCCTATTGCTTGATTTGTGGTTTCAATTATGTCCTATTACTAGCATGGTGGTCTGAAGCATTTAAATTAAGTAGAGACATTTTGTCACTGAAACTGAAGAGTAAGAAAATGGACGCAATCACAGTGAAATGTAGCTCAATTATAAAACTCAATAGATTCTAAAATATATGTGGCAAAAAAATCACTATGGAGAATAATTTGAAATTTATAATTGAATGTCATTATATACATTATCTTGAAACCTGCAATAAATATTAGAATGATATACAGCACAATTTTAGAAGACATTAGCAAAATATTTTATTATCTATTACCTTGTGCAGTGATACTTACCTCTTAATTATTTTAAAGTAAATTATCAAAAACATTTCTTTGAATATGTATGGCCAGCAATATCTGACTTAAAGCACATCTGGCTTCTTCTGCATGAGTTGACATTGCCAGTCAGTCAGCATTATTCATTTTTAAGAAAAATTAAAAAGAAAATGAGTTTCATAATTTCATAATTAACGCTCACTGTGGCCACAACTATCTCCCCACCTCTTTATTTTATGATTTGCCCTTGTACTCTGAAGGTAGGCGTGGCCTTGTGGGCTGTTCTGTATGGTGCCATGGTAGGCTCACAATGGGAACAGACTTGAGACAGTCTCTGAGGGTGTCTTCTATCTTGCAGAAGCTCAAGTCCTGGCCACTGCTACTGTGAGAATCCCAGATTTTCTCTGTCAGAGAGAGAGCCACAACATCAGTCTAGATGACAGGACACAATGTGGAAAATGTCCTGCTGAGACAGCTAAGCACCAGTTAGTCTATCTAATGAGCATGGACGTGGGAGCGAGACTGAAAGAGATGAACTGAGAGAGTCTATTTCAGAATAATTGCAATGATTAACTGTAACGTGGGGATCTAATTAAAACCTCCTTGTTTTCAGTTTGTTAAATCAGTAAAGACACATATGGACACAACACACAACTAAATAGGTTGGCTTACAGATTGTTTAACTTATACAATGTATTTATAATGAAAGGATATGTGTCAATTTTAAAATTAAATTAAATTACAAAATATAGTAATAAAATTTAAGAGCCACTGTCTATTTATAACAAAAATACACTTAATATTTTTGTAGTTACTTTATATTCATTAACTCAGTATATTCATGCATCAAACCAATAAAGTAACACTACTTTTGTCTTCCTTATTTTGCATAGGAAGAAATTCTGGTCAGATCAGTAAAGGAGTTACTGTGTTCAACTGAGAAAATCTGGTTAATAAACTGTATTTAACTAAAAGCACTATACTGCTTGTGAAAAGATGATCACAGTACATTATAAAGTAAAAAAAATCAGTTAAAAATTTGGCAGATTTGTTACTTTTTTTGCTTTTTCTCTTTGAGTTTTTTGGTATAATTAGGTACACATTATGATAGCATTCATCATAGAGAATTTGTACTGCTATGTGATACAATGTTATTCTCATTTTTTCCCATTCTGCTGCCTTCTTTACTTCCTTACAACCTCCACTCTCATATATGCATATAAATATGCATACATGTGCACACACACGTGTGTGTGTGTGTGTGTGATTCCATTTTTCCTTTTCACCATTGTATTTTTTCCTTTCCCTTGGATGCTTTTCTCTGCCCCTTACTAGTTACCATTTTCCTTTCTTCCGATCTTGTAATACATACCGTATATTCTGGATCTATTTTACACCTTCAGTTTCTTATACCTCAGAAACATTACAGTACTTGCACATCTGTCTCCTATTTATTTCACTTATGAGTATGGCCTCAAGGTGTAACCATGCAGGCATAAATGCCTTTAACATAACTTTTTATGGCTGAGTAATAATCCATTTTATTTAAAAAATCCACAACTTCTTTACTCAGTCTCCACTTGCTAGACATCTAGGATGTTTAGATTTAGTTATTATAAACTGTACTGCTAAAATTTAGTTATCACAAACTGTACTGCTAAAAATATGGGTTCACCAATCTCACTGTGGTCTAGAGTTTCTAATTCTTTCATATATATATCTATATATATCTATATATATATCTATATCTATATATCTATATCTATATATCTATATCTATATATCTATATATATATATATATATATATATATATATATATATATATTGCTAGTAGATAAGGGCAGGTCAAGTGGGATCTCTAATCTTAATTTTTTTGAAGAATGTCCACACTGATTTACACAGTGGTTGCACCAGTCCACATTTGCACCAGTATTGGAGAAGCACCACCACCATTTGTTGTTAGTTGATTTCATGATAGCCATCATTCTTTCTGGACTGAGATGAAAACTCAGTGTTCTTTTCTCATCTGCATCTCTTAAATGACCGGTAATGATAAACATTTTTTTTCATGTATTTCTTTTATGCCTTTACTTCTTCCTCTGAAAAATGTCTATTCATTTCAGATGCTCATTCTGAATTAGGCCTTTACATTTGAGGAGTCTTAAACATGTTCTATACACTAGCAGATAATTTATTTTGGGGAATGACCCATGTGCAGCTGAAAATAATGTATATTCTGATTTTGTTTGCTAGAATATTATATAGACAGCTACTGAGTCCATTTATTCAAAAATTTGTTTCAGTTCTTATTGATTGTTTGTTCAGTTTTGGGATAGCGGGGTACTGAGGTCCCATAATACAATTGCATTAGTGCTCAAGTGGCTTTTCTATTTATATTTGTTTCATATACTTGGATGCATTAGCATTTGCTGCTTTTATATTTACAAATGTCATCGCTTTCTCTTCAGTTGTGCTCTGTAAAAGTATGTAGTGTCTTTCTTAGTTTCTCTTAATTAATTTTGATTGAAATCTACTTTGTCTGCAAATAAGGTACCTATGCCTGATTTTTTTTTTAGTTTCCTTTCACATGGAGAATTGTTTTCCATGCTTTTATTTTAAGTCTGTGGAATTCTTTCTGAATTAATTTGTTTCTTGTGTACAAAATATTATTGGATCTTGCTTTTTAATCCATTCTGCTAGTGTTTTTTTTTTTTAATTGGTGCATTGAGGACATTAATATTAATGGTTATAGCTGATATATACTGGTTTATTCCTGTCATATTTTCCTGTTGCTGGCTCCTTTATTCTTTGTTTTTCTTTCCTTTCCATTCAGTTTCTTGCCTTGCCCAGTGGTTTCTCTCTGTTGAGTCTCATGAAATTGTGACACTCAATGTCTTTTTCTAGAATATTGCTTAGAATGTTTGGAGTACAGATTTTGTATTAATGAAGTTACTGGGTATTCTTTGAATTATCTTATTTTCCTGTTGATTCATAGTTTTGCAGGATACACCAATCTAGGTTGTAGGTTATTTTCTTTTAGTGAAATACTTCACTTTAGGATTTGCTTGACTTAACTATCTATATTAAGAAAATCTACTGTAATTCTAATTGGCTCTCCTTTGCATGAGTTTTTTTTTTCCCTCTGTCTGCTTAAAATATTTCTTTCTTCTGTTGGGTTTTTGCAATCATTATTATTATATGCTTATGTATAGATTTTTTATTTTAGGTCACAGCTATGTATGTGTCACTTACCTATGTGTCAGATTCTTTTCCCTTTCCAGTTTCTTCTTTGACTCCAGTGAATCTTATGTTATTCTTTTTTTGCATCATCTAGTAACTGCTACATTGATTTTTTATGATTCTTTTCTGTTTTCAAGAAATCTTTTTTTTTTTTTTCCTGATCACTGGCTACAGTCTTATCTCCTATGTCTTATATTCTGTCTTCATTCATTCATTCATTCATGCTATTTTTCCAACCTTTATTGGAATTTTTAATCTGGAAATCTGTGTGATGCAGTTTAAAAGAGTCTATTGCTTTAGTAAACTGAGATTCTAACATGATCCCGATCTCTTCTTTACTGTTTCAAATTGTATCTTTCACTCTGGACACTGTCTCTGTTGTTATCTGAGAAGTTATCTCTTTCATTTTTACTAGATCCTCTTTTGTTACCAGCTCAGAGAGTCCCGATGGTTGAGTTTCGGGTTATTCCATATCATTACTCCCCAAATTTTTCTTTAGTGGTGATTTGGGCATCTAGGTTTGAGATCTATTTTCTCATTCTATTTTTTGTTGTTGCAGATATTTTTGAGTAATTCCTGGGTTAATGTCCAAACAGTGGCTGCAAGAATCTTTCTTGCTAATATTTAGAACCCTTAGGAGTTGGATACTTCCTGGATTGTCCCTTTACCTAGTGTACTTATTTAACCTTCCTGGGGTCACTTGACAGACACATGACGTATCCTGAATTCATTTTTTAAAGAAAATCTATATCAAGATGGCAAAAATTATGACTATTATGAAGAAATAATGGACTGAGTCAGAAGGAATAAAGTACCTGATTGGTAGGAATAAATATGGGGGCAATAATGTGTTCTTCACTAAACTACCACAACTACTTACATTTTAATTTTTAAAGAATGAAATGAGAAAAAAATGTATTTTTTAAAAGATTGATTCAGTACCTTTAGTATTTAAAACATAGTTGAGTCCTAGCAATTAGAGCCATTGAAATTGCCAAATTTTTATTTATTGACCTACAACACTTGAGAAAAGACAATAAGATTAAGGTCAATCAAAAATCAATTCAGGTCACACTGAAAACCAGAAATCCTTCATGGCAGAACTGGAAGAGATTCATATATTTGATAATACAAAATCAGATTGTACTTTAAACCAAAACCATGTGTTGATTTTTTTGAGGTGCAGAACCACAAAATTTAGTAATTTTATAGGCCAGACAGTGGGGGGAAGATCAAGATTTGGTAAGGAAATCTGGGAACTGAAGACCAAGGAGAGGCCCCTGTGTGGATAAATAGATCTGAACATCAGGTGCATCTTACCCCTCTAAATTGTAAAAGTGATCCCCTTTCTCTTGCTGTAGGAGAAGGAAACTATAATTCATAGAAATCAAAGATAGCCTCATCTACAATAGATGTGTTTTATCTTTTGAACTCTTAACTTCTGCTTTCCTTTTCTCTATGACAATAACTAAACCAAAATATTAGTATATATCAAATGAGAATGACATTCTATAATATAGGAAGGAAGGAATAATTTTCTAAAACTTGAAGAACTGGTAACTATGCAGCAGAAGAAACATGGAGGAAACCTATGGAATTTGTCCTCAGTGGTATCCAACTGAAGAAATGAAAGCAGAGCATGAAGCTGGTTATGAAGAAAGCTTGCTGAGATGGGACTGATTTCCAAAGTATCAACATGAAAATGTTGGCAATACTATCTGTATCCAATTGTAATAAAAGTGCTAAAGTAGTTATGTATCAGTTTAAAATACAATGCTTCAGAATAAAACCCACAAGAAACCTAGTGGTTTAAGAGAGCAACCATTTATTCAAAAGCCAATAGTCATCTGGATGGTTTATTTAAGTCTAGATTGTGTGGTGTGAGTTGTCAGGCATATGTTACTAGCAGACAGGTGGTCTGAATATAGCAATCGATTGATCACCTTGGCTGGTTCTTTTAGTCTTCCTTTCTTCAAGATGTTAGTTCATAGGGAGATGATGTGACAGAAACTCAAATAAAAGGATGAAAGTGTGAAAGGCTTTTAAACCATAGGCAAGACACAGGCACAAAATACCTTTGACTGTATTCTTTTGGTCAGTGAGTCAAAGAACCAGTCAAAATTCAAAGAAAAAACCCATAATATTAGCTTATTCTTGAGGGAAGCTGCAAAATTATATCAGAAAGAAGTGAATACAGAAAGGAATAGACAATTGAGCCATCTTTCAAATAACCAATCTTCCTTGAAGCTTGGAAGAAGATGTAATCCTCACTGCCTTGACAGAAAACTGAAAAATGAGTGAGATAGTTCACAAAAGTGGCCACAGAGAGTGGATTTATTGCATGAGAATTGGAAGTCTCTCTGTGAATATGTTCTCTCTCAGAATCTAAGTGACAATTCCTTATTGAAGCTATAAAGAAGGCGTCAATGGAAGGCTAAGGTTGACAGAATCACTGAGATCTTAGTTGTAGGTATGAAAAATTGCCAAAACTTTATCTTCAAGGTGGCAGTATAGATTATTTCAGGCAAACAGAAGCCAGTGGCGTATAATTAACATAATTGACAAGAAGGTATTACTGGGAACCGGGAGACTTGATCTGCATGAATCTGTGGTAATAGCTAATATAACAGTGTGGTTTATGAGCTGAAAAATTGTACCTAAAAAGGATATAACTGTATTTCTCCACTTCCCTCAATATCGAGAGACAAGAAAAAGCCAGTGATCTTCCAACAGAAATCAGCCATGTTTGGTCCAGTTGCATCACATACTATTATTTTATTCCACTGGAGATAAAATCTGTATTTACAAACGAGTGTGTAAATCAATACTCTCACCCTTCTCTAAAGGATTGTAGGTACATTTTGTATCAGAGTAAGAAAAATATTGTATACTTCTCAGCAGCTGCTAACTAAAAATTTGAGGTGTTGTCACAATAGTCTCTGGTTGAGGGAATGAATACTAAGTGCAGTGGTAAATGGAACCTTGGCTAAGTGCTTAATAGTGGCTCCACTAGGCCACCAGGCCCAAGGTATGAGTTTTTATCAGTTTCTTGATTATGTAAAGAAGACAAATACAATTGGTGACTCACTGAAATCTTTCTAGTCAGATTTCCTGCTGGGGATTAAGAAGACTGGTAGTATAAATCATATAAATCCTAAAGAATCTTCAAAAGTTCAGGAATAATAATTCCCACCAAATACACATTTATCTTCTTGTATGTTTCTAGAAAAAATAAAAACATGGTGCAAGATTTCTGGCTATCTAAACATAATCAGGCAAAAACCTAAATACAGTAGTTATTTCTGATGGGGAAACTTTTCCGTGTATTACATACATGGTTGAAAAATTAATTTGTAGTTATTGAAATGATAAATTGAACTTTATAACTCTTAAGAGACAACATTTTTTTCTTATTCAACACTTATTCTGGGGCCCACTCACACCTGGAAAGGAAGAATTAAATGGTTCTCAGTTTGGTGTTAAGCTCAAAGACTAAAATAAATAAGAGTTAAGATTTTCAGGTACTAATATAAACTCTGTGTTGATTGTGATCATAATGTGTATATAAATGTACCAATAAAAATATTTTCTTTCAAAAATAATAAAATAAAACTACTTCTAGCCCACACATCCACACAAAACCATTCCAACTCCAGTGGTTGGGTTATATGGTACATCACATAGGTCTTGGAGCCAGGCCATACCTTCTTCAGCAAAGATTCACTACTGAATAATGAATGTTATTATGTTTTTAGAAGCATACTGTACCTTTCTATTGGTTCACAGGTGGGATGCAACTTCTAAAAAACACACCAACTAACCATGAAACTGAGTCTGCTCTGCACAACCTGAAATGGCGTGTGCAGATGCAAACTGTTAGGATGCCATGATAGAGCTCTAGACTGGGCTAGAAATGATTCAGTTTGGTTTCATTCATAGTAGTTCTAAGGAATATAAAGAAATTACATAAGGGAAAGTCAATATCAGGTATACTGGTTGCAACAGTGTCCCTCAATCAGTTAATACTGGCTTCATAAAATTAGCTCACAGAGAAGGACCATACTGAGGACTGGTTCAATTACAGGTCAATTGAATATGTGAGTGAGCTGAAGATTACTACAATGTAAGAGGTAATACTAAAGGATAAGGTACACTTACCAATAACCTACAAGGGATATAAACATTAAAACTTTTGTATTAATACAAAATAAAGCATAATATTAACAGAAAATAATCTCATAACAGAAATCCAAGCATTATACTTGGTTGTCAGATTTTCATGAAAGTTGAAATAGGCTGAGATAAGAAAACATATTAACAATGAGGTCATGGCAAATACAGTTAATAGTCAGAAATAGTCAAATACTGAGGATAAAAAGAGTTAAAGAGATTTGTGAATAAACCCAAGAGAATGGGCACAGAATGCTAGATATTGAAATAAAACTGGTTCAAAACTCACTAGCAAAGAGAGTTAAAATATGTTGGTTTTATTAATGTAAGACAACATAATATCATCATCTAGAAAGGGGAAATTCTGGAGTATAGGAGGTGTTTCATTGCTATGGAATCACTTGATTGTATCACATAGTGTGTCATTCTGAATCTGCCAGTAAGACAAGACAGTGGGATGGTTTCTAGAGGCTTCGTTAGAACATTCACCTCGGGCATGACACTACGAATTTGAACATAATGTTTTAGAATGTAACATACATGCTTATATACAAGTCACAAAATACCAGGAGGCTTCTATTCGCATATATACATATATATACATACATATATATATACATATATACATACATATATATGCATATATATACATATATATGTATATATGTATATGTGTGTATATATATATATATATATATATATATATATATATATATATATATATATATAAGAAGCTGTGAATGTAGAGTGGGGTCCATGCAATGAGTACATTTGAGGAACTTAGGTTTTTGTGTTTGAAACTCTAAGTTCCCAGGGTTATACAATCAGTTTTCTTGGGGTGCTCAGTTCAGGGATGTTCATTTTCTCCAGAGACTGCAAGTTTTTCTCTGAACCTACATTTAAAATAACCACATTGTAAAATGACAGTAATGCATGGGAAATCAATACATAAAAATATAGAACAATTTTTGCTCATTAGTATATAGAGAGCATGTAATAGATTGATGTATCAAGTAATACCTAAAAAGAATCAAAGTAAAAAGTCATTGGATAACAATTTAGATGTAAAAATCTGTATTACTTCACTGTAAAAATACTGTATACTACAATTGATAAGAGTCTTGATGGGCTGGGGATTTAGCTCAGTAGTTCTGGCGCCTGCCTTGAAGTGCAAGGTAACCACATAAAATTCTCGTTGTGGAGACTCATGCCCACTAGCAATCGGAACCACTTACCACATTGCTGGGTGTGGTGGCTAAACCTGTAATCCCATCACTCAGGAGGCAGAGGCAGGAGGATTCCTGTAAGTTTGAGGCTGAGCTCAGGGCCAGCCTGAACTACAAAAGTAAGATCATCTCAAAAAAAAAAAAAAAAAAAAAGGAAAAAAAGAAAAAAGTCTTGAATGGGTGATATAGGTAGAAGAAGATAAATATCAATTATATTGAGGCATAGAAAATAAAGTGAGATGTGCTAATATTCCTATGAACTCTGACACTGTGAAAACTTCCTGATTGTGGTTGCAAATGCCCTGAGATTACCTGCTTTTGCTGAAATTGTTAGTGAATCTGACAACTTCTAGATTCTGTGAGGAGATGGAAGATTCTTGTCAGTGATACAGCAGCATGAACTTGATATCATGATTCCTCTCCAATACCTTGAGAGAATCACAGAATTGGCAATTTGGATCTTGAACAGTATGGCCTGGCTCCAAAACCTATGTGATGTACCATATAACCCAACCACTGGAGTTGGAATGCGGTGTGCCTGTGTACACAGCTAGGTACCCCAAATTTAGAAAAATTCAAGAATTTAAAATGACTGGTGGGTTTTTATTTTCTTCCGATCTTTATATTGACAGGAGAGAATACTTCAGTCATTGAAGGTTCTCTACTGCCAACACCTGCAGAAAAAGAAAATCTGAGACAAAAATGATTCCAAGAAGGATTTATCCATCCCACAGTAACTGGCCACTAATTTGAGGACTGACAAGGTCGGCTTCCTGTCTTCTGTGAGTGGACATTAGCAGTGGTAGTTACAGCCTGTACAGAATGTGGCATGTGCCCTGCCCTCCATCTCCTTCTCCTTGTGTAACTGTTAATTCACATTAAATGAAGCCGGTATATGTCAGGACTTGATGTATATGGGATATCGAAACTTATGACAAACCAAAGTCAGCATCTAGTATTCGGAGAGAATACACACTTCCCAAGTCTTGGTAACATTATTCTTCACACAGCCTGTGTGCTCCCTAAATATAATTAGTAGGACTGAACTCCTGTTGTCCATAACAATCATTTGTTTTCTGAGGTATAATTAAATGACTTTCCCCTTTTCATGGCTCACTTTTTACACTCCCTCACTCGTCCTTCTCTCTTACAACTATGATTTTTTTCCACAGCCACTGACAGAAAGATCCCCCTTGTGGCTTGATATCAGTAGAAGCAAAGTATTGAGAATTAGTGTCATTTCACCCTTTTATCTGTTATTTCAGTGCACATCAAAACTTGGAACTTGTCTGTGTATACATTCTGTCAGAAGCATGTCCTTTTAAAATCTTAATATATTTGCTTATCTGTTGTTAATTTGTATAGATTCCTTGCATATTTTAGGTATTATTTATTTTCTCTTCTATATATTATAAATATTGTCTTTCAAATGTCATGTATTATTGGGATTAAGCCTCATCTGTCAGCTTGATGGTAGAAGAGACACCTAGAGGACAAATGAGACCCATTTATCAGTGTGTCTGATCCTGAAGGCATGACCACAGGCGATATATCTTGTTCATGGCCCTTCTTCTCTAGTGTTGTTCCCTGTTGTGCTTCCTAGTCCCCATAAACTGATCAGTTTTGCTCCAGAATACCCTCTGAGGCACTACATTCCTGTCCCAGATCCTGTTAACCATGTACTCAACCCCTGAAACTGTGAGGTGAATTTAACCTTTCCTAAGTGATAAGTATTGAGTACTATACCCCAGTAATAGGGATGCTGAATAATATAAAAACTATGTACTGTGAGAAGGATTGATGCTGTGAATTATATATAATTGACTAGTTCAGAAGCCTTTGGGCTCTGTTTCCATGAGGAATTTGGTAAGTCTGTGCATAAGGTTTAAAGAATTAGTCTGGTAAAAGCCCAGCAAGTTGTAAGCACACTAGTGGATTATTTTGGTTGGAGCTGAGAGGATCAGAATTCTGACAGGAATTTTGGGGACAAAACGAGGCTCAGGAAATTTAGTTTGGAAATGAACAGTGTAAAGGAAGGCTCACTACAGGGTATGAACCTTATGTCCTGGCAAACAAAACAAAACAAAACAAAAACCCCATCTATATTTTTCCCATATCCTGAGGCTTTGTGGGAGATACATTGTTTAAGCAGGAAAAACACAGAACAGCAAAAAGTTTAAAACAAGTTTTTGCTCAGAAAATATATATATAGCTGGGGCCAAAAGAGGTATGAAAAGATTAGCAGCAATAGGAAGAAATTTGTGCAGAGGAAAAAAAAAAAAAAAAGAAAGATAGGTTGAGAGCAACTGAGCAATAGGAAAAACCCTACTCACCACAGACTTAAATGTGGTAGTATAGTCAAACTTTTATGTGAGAATAAAACCTCTGGGTTTCCAGTTGAAAGAGGGTTGCCTAGGAAATTGTTTACCGAGAAATTAATTTCACTGTGTTCAGGTTTTGAAACACTTAAAACACTCTGAATCTATGGTACAAGATGGCCTGCCTACTATTACCAGTGAAATCATGCCCTGGTATCCTCGTGTGATCCTTGTTTTATAGGCATCCAGCATGCAAGAGCTATGTGGTCAGGGAAACTCTCATCTAGATTTCAAATGAGGACCTAGGAAAAGAGACAAGAAGTCTCTGAGCAGGGAGGTATGTGAATGAAACCCATGGTGTAGTGGAAGCCCTAAAAAGTCAGAAATAAAATACTGTGAAATATCCATTGAAAAAAGGTGCAGAGGAGCTAACCCAAAAGGGGGGCTAGGTAAGTTGCAAATTAAAAAGAAAACAAGGATGGGTTTCCCTGAAACGTGCATCTCATCATTATATATCCTAGCTGGTGAATATGAAAGTAGTTGACTTAATGTTTGTCTGACTGGGTTTTGATTTTGTTTTATTATTAGTTATTTTTCTATTCCAAAATTTGGAATGGAAATTTTCACCTTTGCATTAAATAATTTATTTTGAGTTTTACACAGGTTCTAGCATTTAAAAAATGCTGGAACTGTTGAGATTTAGGGCAAGTGATTATTGTCTTATATAGTCAGAATTTACTAAATAAATATAACACAAGATGTACAAATATATAAGAATTTATAAAGTTGTCTTACAATAGCCACCCACAGAGTCAGAGGAGATGATTCCAGAAGATCTGTCTGCACATCAGAGACCAAAGGGTTTGGTTGAAGGTCTGGAGCACAGTGCACTGTCCCATGTGAATTCATTTCAGTAGGCCAATTGGTCTGAGATGAAGGATAAAGAGACTGTATTGGAATTTGAAAGATATGCATCAGAAGTCAAAGTCTATGCTAGAAGCCAGGAGATGATGTACAAGGCAAAAACAGGAAACAAAAGCCTCCTTCAAAGAAACAAAAACTACCAAGTCATTCCTCATTTTCTATTATAATATCCAGGCAATGAGCCACTGAAGGTCAATCTCCCATTCCTTAGTGCATGGAATTTCTGAGCCAATTTAGCTAAGTTTTTCTTATTGACTCAATTAATCATCACATCAGTTCTTCATTACAAGATAAGTATAGTGAGTTATACGAGATAGGGCGTGATCAGGGTTGTATGGCCATAGACGGTATAGTGTGTTAGATGAATGGTAATCTTGTTATTGTCTTTCTTTGGAGTTTAGTGTTGTCTACAGATATGTATGACTGTTAGGGGCCAAGGGGTAGAATGTGGGGTTTATGCATGATTATACCAGCTCCACAGGCTTGCAAGCTACCTAGGAGATTCTTAGGAATACTTCTAGATGTTTTTGTGTAGACTATGGAGACACGACCTTGGTATTATATCTGGTATCTCACTCCTTCTTTTCTTGTGTTGCTCCCATTCCTGAATTTGATACAAAAAGCACGTTTGCTTTGCCACATCATTCCGTCACATTGTATCTGCACTGGAACCATCTTACATGGACTGAATTCCCCAAAGCAATGACTCAATTTACATATATGACCCTACTTTACATATATGGTTGGTGTCAGGAATTGTGTCCCAGTAATTGATATAAACTCACATAAGCTTTTGTAGTGGTATCCTGAAAAAAAAAAAAAACATAATGAATCCTTAATTTTGATGATCATATACTCAATTCTCTTCATTTTATTTTTTGTCAAACCAGTATTCGATGATCTTTCTATATTTCTCTTTTAATTGAGGGGGTTTGATAATATACTCTTGGATTTTCATTCCTTTAAATACATTCTCAATCAAATTAATCAAGCACTTTCAAAAAGCAGTTTTCATTATCAAGATGTCACTATTCTATATTATAAATATATATTAATAAAAGATTGGCCATGGTTGTGTTGACGATAGATGAAGCAAAGTGATGGACACAAGGAACTTTCTGTAATATTCCTCTTTTCCTTGTGCTTGTACTTTTTAGTAAAAATAAGAGCAGACATAAAAACACTTTACTAGAACTTAGATTAAAATTTATTTTTCACAGGTAGTGTTTATCTTCCCAAATAGAAAATATTGGCTTTAATTCAGGTCTCTTTTCTACACTTGCCATGCACTTTATAATATAAGGAAATTTTTCGTGCCTGAAAATAATACTACGTACTGCTTTCTGTGTAACTGAAATATATTGTGCTAGCCACATTTTTGTGTAAAATTCTTATGTATTTTGATAGTAGTGCTTCTAAAAATGATATTCTATTTCAACAACTTCTATTATCTTGTATATTTGCTATTCCTAAATATAATTGTAATATATCTGGGCACAAAGTTGTCTTGATCTCTTTTACTTAACATTATTTGTGCCTTTTGAATTTGATCATTTTTATCTTTGATTTAATCTATTCTCCTCATTGCTTCATCAATATTTTCTATTCTTCATTTATATTATTTTCTAATCTAGACTCCTTCTATGCTCATATTTTTATATTGGTCATAAATTTACCTTAATATTATATGTAGAAAGTGGGAAAGGGTAAAGAATCTTTTAAATTTTGAAACACCATGTTGAGAGACTGGAAATTAGGAACTTGAGCGAACCAGATGGTTTGTACTGAACACTCCAGCAGAGCTTTTGAACTGTTAGAGTTTTGTTTAGACTGTTGGCTAACAGACAATCAATATTTTCAAAGATAACAAGAAGAAAAGCCAAGGGCTGATATTTAAACATTTCTTTAATTCTACCAAGCCCTGTTGGGTGATCAGGCTCTACATCCATGGTGCAGCAATAATGTGGTGCATATTTACTACAGAACAGCCTCCAGTTTCTCTGAAAGTGTCTTATAGTAGTTTGTTCATTCTTCAGATTTCAGATTTCCTCCTCTCTTTCAAAATTTTTTTCAGCATTTTTTTCTTGGAGCAGGGATGGCTAGTTTGCTGTCTCAACTTGAACTGCCAAATGCAATTGTTAGTTTTAATAACCTCCAAGCTTCTTTCTCTCCCCATCAAGCTTTCTATAATTTTATTTCCAGATTTGAAGTAATTCATGAATACGAATAATAATATTCATGAATGTGAATATAATTCATGAGTTATAGTGTATACTAAATATATTGAAAATTTGTATCAGTACATGATATATCTTGATTCTCATTTTTTCCCATTCCCTTGCCCTCTCTATAACTTTTCTTATATACATAAGCTTTGTTTCTAAGTTTTTGTCCTTACTCTCAAATTTTTCTTTCCCTTCTTTTCTTTCCTCTATCCCTTTGACTTTTCCCTTTGAATGTGCTTGATAATAAATTAGAGATATTTATACTTACATGAATGTACCTTGAGGACATAATAAAAAGCAAAATACTCTTTTTCTTTATCATAATCTTTACAGTGTGTTCTCTAAGCTATTTTGGCTGTTTTAACCCATAATTTTGAATAACAGTAAGCACACAGGTATGATTCCATATCATTATCCTGTATTTAGCTTTCCTTTGTACTTAAACCTTATAGAGATATTGTTTACCTCATTTTCTTTTAAGTCTCTATCCACATTAATATGACAATGTATTCTTTCTCATATACAATCTCAAATAACTTATCTCAAAATCCTGAGAGCCTAGCTGGGACTGTCGCATGCAGCTCTGACATTTCTCAGAAAGATCTGAGATGGAGGCTAACGACAGCTCCCTGAGAGCTGCATACGCAAACTCTTGGATGTCTCTTGTTCCTTGTAGGTAATTATGTAAGTTTCCCCATAGGAGTACTGTCAGATACAGCCTACTCCTTCTTAGCATATATGAAGACAGCATATATATGCTGTCTGCTTGCTTAGCATATTATTCCCTTTGTTCTGTCTCTGTAAGCAAGGCTCTTAAATCTGTAAACATGAGAGCCCGCAGGAGATAAGTAAATTTAGTTAGTTTCCGGCTATGAACCAGATGTACGTATAGCAGATTGCAGTAAATTTTGCCTTGGCTCACGAAGCCTTGGTCCCCTGGGCTTCATTGTTTTGTGTCTTTTCCTTCCTTAGTGACACTCTCTCCCTTCGGGATTCCCCAACACATTCTTTCTGATTCCCTGATAATACAGTTTTACCTAAATCAATATCATTTTAATTAAGATAGGTTTGCCACAAAAGTTTGTTTTCTTCAGTAAAGTTATATAAATACCTCCACATATTGCTACTATAATCCAAGTTTTCTTTATTTTATTTTATTGTATTGTTTAAATCTTTATTGGTACATTATGAATACACATCATAATCGCGTTCAACATTGAGAGTTTGTACCAGAATATGACATGACTTGATTCTCATTTTTTCCCTTTTCCCACTGCCCTGCAACTCCCCCACCCCTTATATACACAATCTTTGTTTCTTTTTTCTTTATTATTACCATATTGGTTTTCCCCTCGTTATTTACCCTTGCACTTTCTAAGAATAAATTATAGTAATTAAAATTTATATTGGTCTGTTTGTAACATTCGCATAATCTTCAGTGCTATATTTCTGTATCAAAGGAATTTTAGTCTATTAATGTAGTCAACAGTATTTTAAATTCATTTTGGAAGGAAGACTGGAAAATAGTATCATTTATCTCTACAATATTTAAATAACTTTAAAAAGTTATTTACTTGAACATAGGATTAAAGGCATAATTATATATAATATATATAAAGGATGTATATCCATGTGTTTCTGTATGTATGTAGGTTTGAGTTTTCACCTTTTTGATACAGTGAATACAGTACAACAGAAGTTACAGAAAAATGTCTAACAACGTACTTATGCCTCAGAGTCATGGCGATTTTTGACCTTTGACTATATAACTATCTACATACATACCTATATATATATTAATGTCATAACATGAATGTGTCAATTCATTTAGAAATAATAAAATTCTATACAATTATTCCCCTATTAATTCATCTCCCTTATACATTTGTAATAGCTATTTGCTCTTTGCTGTCTCAGCAGTGGAGAACTGTCACACACTGTCTTCACTACTGGATCCCCAGCACCACACTTAGTGCCTGACACAGAACAGTAGTGTCACAAGTCTGCTTTGATTGAATAAGTGAATGATGTGACATTCATCTGAACCCAGTCATATTCCTAAGATAATCCTTCCGTATTAAAAACATGTTTAGCAACTATTATGGATCTATTCATTTTCTAGTTGTCTATTTTATTTTTTTTTCTAAAATTGTCTTTTTATTGAGTTTATGGATACATTTTGTGTGTAATTTATGATCTTATTAATCACTGAGAATTTTTAACTGTCCATGTTATATTTCGACTTACTTTTTTTTCCTGTTCTTGTTCCTTTTGTTTAACTCCTCCCCCATACACATTATCTTTATTTCTATTTTCCCTTCTTTTTAAAATTAACCTTTATTGGTACATTACGTATACACATCATGATTACACTCCATAATGGGGATTTGTACTAGTATAAAACACAACTTAATTCTCATTTTTTTCCCATAGCCCTACCCACCCTACAACCCCCTATATACATGAAATTTGTTTCCTTTCTTTTTTGTTATAATCTCATTATTTTCCCCCCTTCACTCTATTTTCCCGTCTTAACTTTGATGGTCTTCTCTCTTTTATTTTTACCTGCCCCTTGCTCTATAGTCCCCCTTCTCCTTTGGATATGTCTTCCTATGTAACAATGCCTGTTATATATTTTGGACCTCATTTACAACTTTAGCTTCTCACATCAGAGAAATGATTGCATTTATTCATCTGTTTCCCATTTACTTCACTTATGACTATGACCCTAAAATGCATTCATTTACCTATAAATATCTCAAGTTTGTTTTTCTTTATGGCTACATAATACTCCATTATATATTATGTCATTGTTTATTTCTGAACCAGGGAATTTTTTTTTTTTTTTTTGAGACAGGTTCTCACTTTGTAGTTCAGGCTGGCCGTGAACTCACTAACTCCCTATAGAGCTCAGGCTATCCTGAATTCTCATCAATCCTCCTGCCTGTGCCTCCCAAGTGCTGGGATTACAGGCATGAGTCACCATGCCTGGCATGGTAGTATATGGCACTTGGCATTGAACTCCAGACCTTGCACTTGCCAGGCGGACACTGAAACTACTGAGCTAAGTCCTTGGCCCCATACCATGGAAATTTTTATTGAGTTAGGGTATGGTTGGTCTAACATCTAATCACAAATATGAATGAAGGTGATATTACTGTAAAAGTTTATTTCCTACTTATATTGAATAATCATTACTTCAGCAGCTTAATGGGTAGAGTAAATTAGAATGTTTTAGTCATGCCAAAGTGTACAACATGCTTTCTTTATTAAATTTAATTCCTAGTTATAGAAATTATTTAAGTAAGTCAGTGATAGAATATTAATATATTTTCCTTGAGTGTCAATAAATTGGAATGTTATATTTTAAACTGATGATAAATCTCTAACAAATGAAAATCTTATACGGAAAATCAACTTTTTATTTTCTTCAAGTAGTTATAAACCATATTTTTCAAAAAAGATAACAATCTTTTTATTTTTTGAATTCTTTATAATTTTTCTGCTTTGGACTAATTGATAATTTTTATTTCAACTTAAACGTTTTTTTGTTATTTTTTAAATCTTTATTGGTACATTACATAAACGTATCATGACTGCACTCCGTAATGGGGATTTGTACCAGTATAAGAGACAATTTAATTCTCATTTGTTCCCATAGCTCTACCCACCCTAGCGCCCCCACATATACATAAAATTTATTTCCTTATTTTTTTGTTACAATCTCAACATTTTCCCCTTCTTCCTATTTTACATTGAGCATTTTCTATTTCACAATATATAACATAAAATTCTAGGACTCATTTACATCTTTGTTTTCTCATACCAGAGAAAAGATGCGATATGTACCTATCTGTGCCCTATTTATTTCACCTATGAGGATATCCTCAAGTATTTCATCTATGAGGATATTCATTTAAGTATAAATGATTAAAACGTATCTTTTTTATGGCAGAGTAATATTCCATCCTATAGAAGAGCCACAGCTTTTTTATCCAGTCTCCAGAAGATGGAAATTTGGGTTGTTTCCAAGATGTACCAATCACAAATTGGGCTGCTATAAACCTGGCTGCACATATGTCACTGTGATATGAGTCTTTTAATTCTTGTGTGTATATACCTAGCAGGGCAATGGCTGGGTCAAATGGGACCTCCAATCCTAGCTTTTTGAGGAATCTCCAAACTGATCTCCACAGGGGTTGTACGAGTCTACAGTCCCACCAACAGTGGAGAAGGGTTCCTTCTTCTCCGCAGCCTCACCAACATTTACCATTGGCAAACTCTGAAATGAGAGCCATTCTATGTGGAGTGAGATGAAATCTCAATGTTGTTCTCATCTGCATCTCACGAATGACTAATAATGTTGTGCATTTCTTCATATACTTCTTAGCTGCTTTTACTTCTTCCTCTAAAAAATATCTGTTCATTTCAGATGCCCATTTTTGAATTGGGTCATTAAATTTGGATGGGCTGATTTTTTTTTTTTTGAGCTCTTTATATATTCTATATACTAGCCCTTTCTCTGAGGAACAGCTGGTAAAGATTTTTTTCCACATTGTTGGTTGCCGTTTTGCATTGTTGGTGGTTTCCTTTGCTGTGCAGAAGCTTTTTAAAAGAATGAGGTCCCATTTGTTGATTTCCTCAGCCAATTCCTGTGCTATAGAGGTTTTGTTCAAGAAGTCTTTCCCTAAGCCAGTGTCTTCAAGAGTTTTACCTAACCTGTTTGGCAGTAGGTTTAGAGTGTCTGTTTTAATATTTAAGTCTCTTATCCACTTTGATTTTAGCTTGGTACACGGTGAAAGAGTTAGATCTAGTTTTAGTCTTTGGCAAGTTAAAACCCAGTTTTTCCAGCACCATTTGTTAAAGAGGCTATCTTTCCTCCATTGAGGATTTTTGGCTCCTTTGTCAAAGATGAGGTGGCTCATTGTACCTGGAGAAATTTCTGGATCTTCTAGTCTCCTCCATTGATCCTCTGGTCTGTTACTTTGCCAGTACCACGGAGCTTTTTATCACGGTGGCTTTATAGTATAGTTTCAGGTTTGG